>JACEII010000010.1:3440745-3529045 GCA_014332785.1 Antheraea mylitta
ATTGCACTAAACGTGACCTCATTAATTTTAAATTTATCAATTGTTTGCATTGCTATTTCCTTCTGTTAAGGGTCAAACATAGTGCAAACGTGGTCGGTTGCTTTTACTTACTTTGTTATTTCAAATCTTCTCGATTTCTATTTGAATTAAAATAGTGCACTACACGTGACCTCATTAATTTCAAATTTGTCAATTCTCTGCATTACTATTTCCTTCTGTTAAGAGTCAAAGATAGTTATAATTTCCTTTAGTTTGCTGCATATTTATTGAGATCATATCTACTGCAATCCTAAGAACGTTTATTCATAGCGTTATGGTTTATTGTGTAATATATATTGCTATTTAAAAAAATGAAAGATGTTGCATAATCACATTTTGTTACAGTACTAACTGTAATTAAAATCAAACACAATTTATAGGGATGGTTACTAATCGCTTTCGTTACCAGCGTTCTTATAGAGATCATGTATACCTGTTACAATTCGATAACGTTTATTCATATCATTTTGTTTTATTTAGTACAGCAATTTAATTTTTCAGAAATTTGAAGATACTAAATAATAATTACAATTCGTTACATTACCTTTAATCAGTAAAATATACTGTTGAATGAACTAAGACTGCTCATGGGGTAGTCCGGTGAAGCTGTTAAGATCTTGCTTGGTCAATAGGGTAGTCAGTATGAAAAAATAACCACACATGGGTCTTATATGATGGAGTTACTTGACTATTCGATATAGGTATTATTACAATGTCTAGCGTAAAAGCAATGGTTTCTAAATATAATTATTTAGATTTAAATGTAGATAATGACTTGTAATATTGTCCTATTTTTGTTGGAGTAGAAGTAGCTTTGTGTCATCCGTAGTAATTTAAGGTAGTCTTTAATCTATACTAATAATGAGATTAGAAAGAGGTAAAGTTTATGAATTTGTGAGTTTGTGACGTTGTAAAGGGTAATCTCGAGAACTACCGGTTAAATTTGAAAATTTCTTTTAGTGTTATATAGCTCATTTATCAAGAAAGGTTATAGGCCATATATCATCATACTAAGACCAACAGGAACGTAGCACCAATGAGAAATGTTTCAAAATCGGGATTATTTTCCTCTTGAGAGCTTCCGCTGCGTGTTAGCTTTAGTCCAAAGTAACTATTACTATGCGGATGAAGTCGCGGGCAGGCGCTAGTTGATTATAAAAATACATAATATTTTACAACTCTCTTTACATGAACTTCAAGACTAAAGAATACGCAATATACAACAATGACAACTACAAATTGTATCAAAAATTAAAATTTAGAAAGATACAATTGTAACCTCATTCTGTTTTCGTCTATTATTCAATAGTTAACACCTAGTTAACACCTATAGATCCAAAATAATATTCAGTCACTGTGAACGAACAAAATACGATGACAATGGTGTTGTTATCTTGTTGTGACGTGGCGAAGCGGCATACGTGATTGTGTTTCGTTCAGATATAAATATAAACCCTTGCTGTGTATATCGAGTTGGGAAATTCATTATTTTGATTGTCACATTCAGGGGAAGAGATTTTAAAATGCATGCTATGGTACTAATTTAATTTTTATCCGACTACGTAGAGGAACGGTAATATTTTTCGAATGTATGGATGTATATTTGTTTGTCACGCTAAATAGCTTGATGGATTTTAATATATCATTAGATTATTTTTAAGTCGATATTAAAATGTTAATATGAGGTTTGTGAATAAAGAAAGAGAGGTTTCGCATTCCAGTTTTCCATTACTTAATTAATAATTCTACTAGTTTAGAATAATTGTAGCGTAAATTATTTTCAGTTCAAGTTACAAAAGTTCCACTGCAGAGCTTTGCGAAAGAGTATTGGCATAATCACCACAATCTGGGGGAAAATTTCGCTTCCGCACACCAGACTAGGCCCCCCTCAGCGGCGGCTCAAGCCTAGGTCCGTTCCCTCGGCGTGGAGCCCTTGAATGCGCTCCTCGCGCGATACAGTGACACAAAATCTTATAACACTGCAACAATATTACACATATCACTTCCACACACGTGCACGCACACATGCTTACACAGGAAAGTGGAAGGGTTTTTATTTTTGTTTTTCCCTTATTGAACTGAAACAGTTTTGTAAAATTATTCAATGAAGATGTTAAGGTCTTAGAAGATGTTAACGTTAAACGTTTAACGCAACCTTGTTGGAAGTCGCATTAGAAGTTTCACTTCAATATTATCATGTTATCATTGTCGAATTACCTTTTTTTAAAATAATTGCCATAAAAAATTGGCGCCAAATTGTCAGGTAATCCTGGTGTAACACGTTCCGTGAAATTTCTCTAAAACGCTTTTTACAAAGCTCATATACCGGTATAATATGAATACTGTAACGTAATAACCGTAGAGTTTACATATGCCAATCCTAATTTACGGGTTGGTAATTTTGTACGTAACAATTTATAAAACGACGTTTACTTTTTATATAACGGGTATCTATTTTTGATGGCGAGTGACGGAATATGATGTTACTATAACTTATAGTAGTAGTATAGTGCAATTGGAAAACAACTCCCAACACTGAGATATTTAAAACCCATCACTCGTCGTTGCTATTATGCGGGTCTGCGAATTTCTCGGCTACTGTATGCCATATAATGGATGATCTTGATATGTGATAAATTAAAACAGAGTCCCTGTAATGTTGATGGTGAGAGTCTATGGACTCTAAGAATGAATTATGAGTACTGTACGTAATATTCATTTTTAAAAGTTAAAATTATATAAGTACTTACTAAAGGCTGGCAGTAGATTAACGCGCAGTTTTTTTTTACATTATAGGAGGCAAATGAATAGGTGAGTTATCTGATCTTAAGTGATTACCACCGTCCATAGACCCTTGCAAGACCAGGGGAGGCGCAAGTGCATTGCCTGCCTGTGTTGGGGTAAAGGGAGGGGGGAGGAAAAGAAGAGGAAAGAAGGAAGGTGAGGAGAGGTGGGTCTCCGGCGCTCTCACTAACCGAACGAAACGCAACAATGCAAGCACTGTTACTTCATGTCGGTTTTCTGTGAGAGAGTGATGCTACCCCGGGTGAGCCAATCCATTCATGCTGAAACCAGTTATAGCTTCAGCATGGCTCTACCACCTACTAGCGCAGTTAAAGTAACTAAGGCTACAAATAGGTCTTTACCTATGAAAGTGCCATTCTGCGGCACTGGCCATTTCAAATCAAAATAATTTTTGTTTGGCTAAGAATTCTAATTTTAAATTAATTTTATTTTAAAAACATGCAATTCTTTTTCAAAAGTAGTCATTTGTTTATTGATTAGTGTTTGTTACATTTTCATCGCATTTCAATCTTTTTTGTCATCATGGATACGTTAAAAATTCGAGTAATTATGGAATATGAGTACCGTCGTAGCAGCAACGCGGCGCAAGAGGCACGTAAAATCAACGACGCATTCGCATTGTTACCTGCTATGAAAAATGGAATCTGTTTGATAACCGCAAACGCTCAGCAAGTTGGTTGGGTTCTGGTTCAGCACCTAAACAATGCCCTAAACGAAAACTTACCCCTACAAAAGTGATGGTCACTGTTAGGTGGTCTAGCGCCGGTGTGATTCATCACAGTTTCTTACCAAACGGGGTGAGCATTACTGCAGATGTGTGCTGTGAAGAACTGAACACAATGATGGAGAAGCTGGCAGAACTCCAACCAGCATTGGTCAATCGCTCGTTTCCGCTGCTCCTGCACGACAACGCACGACCTCATACTGCACAGAAGACGGTCTCCAAGTCGCAAGAACTGGGGTTGGAAGTTCTCCGTCATTCGCCCTGCTCACCAGACATTGCGCCTACAGACTACTACTTTTTACAGACTACTACATATATGAATAGTTAGCTAGGTTAGCTAAGATAGGTCGCGATTTTGCATGCAACAGGCAACAGCCAAGCCGAGGTGTGTCGTGCACCCTTGAGCTGGTTGCCAAAATAAAACTGGCTGAGTGCCTTAAGCGCTCGCCTTAGTAGCCCGGTGAAGCTGTTAAGAATTTGCTGGGTCAATAGCGTAGTAATTTCGAAAAAAAAAAAAAATCTTTACTTTGCTTCACCATTGAAATTGCAAATCGTTTCCAGGTCAACGTGTTCCCTGCTTCCTATGATAAAGGGTCCTTCGAATGAGGGCTGAAGAGGCATTTTAGCGTTTATTATAACTTTATTTTACAATCTTTGATGAAGAAAAGCCAAGTAATGTTTGCTTCTGTGTATGGGTATCTCTTTAACATTTTACGGAATAATCTAACAAACTGTCGAAATTATCTTGTATTAGTATAGACGGTGTTAAATTAATTAGTTGATTATTAATACCTTTAAACGAGCAATTCTTGTATATTTGTATATATTCAGGATCTCGGAAACGGCGTCATCTATTACCGTGAAACTTAGTATGTAGGTAGTTTCGGGAATGATAAATCGATCTAGCTAGATTTCATTCATAGAAAACTTTTGAAGTGAATTTTTAGGCAATAAAAAATTTTTGCTAGTATATATCGATAAATTTCGCCGCCCCTGTCGAAACAAAAATAGCTCACATGGAAATTGGTTGCTTCGAATCGTGAAGGAACAGTGCTTACATTTTTGCGTTCGTTCGGTCAGTGAGAACGCCGTCAGCCCACCTCCCTTCCTCTCTTCCGCCTTTCATTTACTTCCCTCCCCTTTCCTTCTCACCCATATACAGGTTGGCAACGCACTTGCAACTGATGATGCTACTGTCTATGAACGGTGGTGATCACTTAACATTAGGCGACCCCTGTTCGGTTGCCTTCTTTGATATAAAAAAGAGAACCAAACACTACTGAGAATAGTCGATTTTTGAATGCTCATGGCAACGTGCGGCTCAAATTCCTAGTCGGTTTTCTTTACAACACCCATACTCTACCCGGAACTAGGTTTTGCTTGCGGCTTTGCTCATGTCAGTTTTTTTATACTGTGTAGTATTTATTTTTAAGCACAATCTCATCTGATCTTAATTGACGGAGTGGTCAGAGATGATAAATACGCTAAAACGTGACTACACTGACTCTCAAGCGCAGGTGGCAGAAAACATCAACAGGTGCTTAGCAAAAGATTTTTAATCTGAGAATTATCGTTAGCAGGCGGGCTGAGAAAAAATCATACCTCCATGTTATCACGATGTTTTCTATCACCGGAAACTTTGACTTTATTGCAAGGATTCGAACCTATGTCCATCGACGCTGTGTCCGAATATGCTATCAACCATCATTGCTTCAATTTAATGTATCCCTCAGGAACTATGCATTTTTTCTAGATAAAAGGCACCTCATGTCCTTTCCGGTCCGGTGTTAAAATGTAACAGGCATACACACACATTTTTCGTATTTATAATATTTATTTAAGCACAAGAAACTACGTCGATTACTTTAGTGGCTAGAGGCATGTAAAACCAGGGGTTACTTCTAGTCATATTATAAAAAAAATCCACTACTTGATAATGATTTATGATTTCATTATTTCGGAAACTTATTAAAGTAACTACACTATGAAGTGCTTAACAATGACTTTGTTAACAAATTTCTAGCGAGGGCCAGAAGCATAAAGGAAATGCGATTACACCGGAAGCGGAAGTTAGTTTAACTTCAGCGCGAGGAGCATCCGCGCAACATCCGCCTTTTGTGGACACATATACATCCTTATTACTGCTATTACACTCATGCTTGCAAACAGTTAGTAGCTAACTTCCAGAATATAATAGAGATCTCGGAGTTGGTATTCTAAAACTATAATAATATCAATGAAATAGCCTCGTAGTTATGTAACTTAAACGAATGAAGGTTTTTAAATTGTATAAATTGATATGTTTAAAGCTTTCTTTCTCTGTTCATATAAATAATATTATTTCATGAAACAATAAAAAATACATGAATGAATGAAATAAATGTATGAATGTTATGTTTATAGAAAAAAGAGAGAAGATGATGAATTATTATGAAACGGAAAAAAAAATTCGAACGCTTCCATTGTTCATGATGGCTAAACCTTATAGGACAGATGCCGAAATATAATAAACTACGAGATTATCTTTACATGTACAACTAAGGATAACGCACAGCAACTTTTTTTTTAGTTATATATCTTACTAGTTTCTGACTGCGACTTTATCCGAGTGGAATAGTTCCTTGGGGCTAACGTTAACACGCAGCGGAAGCTTTGAACAGGAAAAAAAAACGATTTTGAAATATTAGTCATTGGGTCTCATCTCCTATAGGTCTTAGTATGTATATATATATAATAAACAATCAATTAAGTAAGAAGATAAACTATTCAACTTTATAATATAAGTATAGATAAAACAGTGAGTTAATTGCGACGCTAATTTTACTAATATATTTAATACTTTATTAAAAATTAGGGCTTAACGTAGAACGAATTTCCGTTTACAATATATCATTTCAGTTAATATCTTAGGAGATAACAAATATTATACACAACAAGAAAATACTTTCTAGTACACTTTACACGTCAAAGTGCCAAAAAATATATCTAAATCCCTTCGATACTTACAGCTTTATACCAATAAATTGTACTCGTGCGAAGCGAGGGCGGATAGCTAGTTGATAATAAGAAATAATAATGCATATCTCTAAACTTTGTAACAAGCAGAAAGCAATTCACTTTTTAACAAAATAAGCATTTATACATATTTCGCATTGCTATGAGCTTTATGATGCGAGTTTTCTGCATACTTTCCTGAACTGACGGGTGAATACAAAAATATAAAATCAAATACAGGTAATAAAGTACTGCTTAAGGAAATAAGAAGGAATTCATTTTATGATGGAATTAAATAAGCGTTTCTACATTCTTTTGTTTCGTTGTTGTTCAAGCAAATATTAGGTATACGATTTTTTTTTTGTTGATAATTAAATCTTTGGTGTTATTATGTTGTATAGTCGTGTAAGTTGTGAAAAATGTTTTTTTAAATAATAAAATAACAAGTAATTGTGTAAATGAACCGTTGATTCATTAATCACTCTGAGAACGTGGAGAAGTACCGAAATCGATTAGTGGTAGTCATGCGAAGTCACGCATGCTGTCAACACAGAGTTCGTTTGGCAGGACTAACAAATTAGGATATATCTATCGATAAGTACATATTTTATCAATAAATATATAATTACTTTGCAGCCACTTTTTATTATAACAACTTATGAATTGTTTTAAGACACTTGTACCTTTTATATCGATGGCAGAAAGCGGAATTGTCGTAACCTGAATAACGACCTTACACCAAAGCCAAAAAACGATTTAAAAACTTCAATTTTTTATGTGTAGTCTTAAAACTAGGCAGAAAACCAAGGTCGTATCGATGAAAAATTGAATCGGGTGAAAGCGAAACCCAGAACATTCGAAGCGGTATTTTTTTATACAAGAATATGGTAACAAGTAATTTAGCACAAAATGCAAGTTACAACATTTCAGCTTTCTACCGTCGATATGTCATAATGAATTGAAAAAGCATTACATTTAGAAGGATAGGATGTACAATCTAACTAATATTATAAATCCGAATGTTTGTTTATTACACTTTCACATATTAATTACTTGACCGATCGTTATGACATTTTGTATGAATGTTATCAGTGCTACACAAAAGGGCATAGGCTACCATTTATGAAGAAAAATGTATTGAACTCAAAAAAAAAAATAGTGCGTGAAGTCCCTCCGTGCGGAAGAAGTGAAACTTCGTAATGTAGAAATGAAAATAGGAAGAGGTAGAAATATATTTTTAATGAAATCATATTATTTCTTTAGAGAAACTTTATTAACATTGCTTACAATTAAAATTGATCGCATCTTTTAATTATCAATTTCGAGTGGAGAAATATCCAAATCTACAAAATTTCCAATGAGATTATGATAACTAAAGTAAATGTTTGAGTTCTATTTTTTCAATATTTCTTCCAAAAACTGCATCAATGCAACGCAACAGTGCTTTCATACCCCCTCTATGGTAGCGTTAAACGTTTAACGCAACCTTGTTGGAACTCTCATTAGAAATTTCACTTCAATGTCTTCTTGTCTTTGATCGTAAATTAATTAATAATTTTAGAAACTAGATATTATGCTCCAGTTATCACTTCGGTTTTTAGAGTCAAGTTAAAATGATAACGAATCAGAATTTTTTCCATTTCGAATATACAAGTAGGTAGAAGGTAAAAATTTTACTTGCTTTGTCAACAAGCAAATAATGTTGCTATTATATTGCAAAATAATATATAATATGTATTTTTAGAGTTATATTTCAAATTAATCTCAGGATACCCAAAGAACTGAATCTGTCTAAATATATACTTTTATTAATAGGTACATAAAGAACTTTTAGAAGTATTCCCTCAGTTAAATGTCGTGACGCTTTACCATAAGTGTATAAACACGAATGTTAAGATGTTAACAGTGGTAACTTGAAATCACTCAAGGCTTGATGGTTGTTCCGAGATAGTACCGTGGAAGTGTTGTATGGTCAACTGCAAGATGGGTCGACGACATCACATATAGTATGAGAAAATCTAGACAAGACTAGCACAGCATAAAAAAGAATGGCGTAAGAGGGAGAAGGCTTTTGCTATAAAGAGTTAAAAAGAACTGTCTGTGGTGATGATGATTATGAAGAGAAAAAAGAGATGATATGTGTTCTATACGTAGATAGTGTATGCGGTTCTCATGAAACTTCTAAATAATTTTATGGACAAGGAATTCATGGACGCCAATTTGTTTTTTATTATTAGATGATCACCTGTTTGATGTTAAATGAGTACGAGGTCTAAAATGGTAACTAAATTTAAACTAGGGGAAAACTGGGACTTAAATGTAGTTACCAAAACACATAGATTAAAGGCTTGGCAACAGATTGCAACTTTTTTTTGTAGGTGGTAGAGTCACGCTGAAGCTATTATTGGTTTCAGCATGAATGGGTCGGCCCGCCCGGGGTAGTACCACCCTCTAACAGAAAACCTGAAGTAACAGTGCTTGCATTGTTGCGTTTCGCTCGGTACGTGAGAGCGCTGGAGGCCAACCTCTCCTCGTTCCTTCCTCCTCCTCCCACCCTCAACACAGGCTGGCAACGCACTTGCGGCTCCCCTGGTGTTACAAGCGTTTATAGACGGTGGTGATAATTTAACATCAGGTCACCCATGTGTTCATTTACCTCCTATGATATAAAAAAATCTGTCGAGGTGGTCCCTAGCCAGGATTATTATAAGACTGTTACGATTCATTCACATTCCAAACAGAAACTTAACTCGTTTTCCATGCAAATGCAGTATTGTTTACATTAGCGAGTTCATAATGTAACTTTTCACAAGTTAGTGAAATAAACATTATTAACGACTGTGCATTGCATGAAAAAAAATGTTTCGGTGCAGTTCCCAGTTTGTTTACGCAGTGCTCGTTCCGCCGGCAACTTCCGGCCAATGCACGCCTTAAATATTTCATTTTAAAACGTTAATATCATGCCAATAGTACAAAACGTATCAGAGTTATGAACACGTAATAATTTTACTTATCCTTAAGTATTTTAATGCACCTTGTACATTAAAGAAAACACAACTTCATAGACATTATAATTACAAATTCTACATTTATTTAAATGAATTGACAGTTATGCTCATAATAAAACAACGCTCTGACTGAAGCCGTAATTACTCGGCTTAATAGCCTACCAACACCGTGCTGGTAATATTTGATATTACTGACATAGTAATATTTGAAGAACTTATATCTATTACATATGTTTAATTCTAAATATCAGTACAAGTTAATTTATTTTACTTGTTACTTAGTGTATGTGAATCCATTGTGTATTTCGGGGCAGTTATAAAAGTATGATATCCTCTTTCAAACATTAGTACAGTACAATTAAGTAACTGACCTCAAGACAGACCAGTACAGAAATGCACTTAAAATTAGCTATAGGCAGATATAGATATCACTTTAGAACTGTCATGCTTGGTAAGATATGTTTTGTTTAATATAATAATAAAAAATGACAAATCCATACATCTATAGCGAATGCACAAATTACGACAGAGAAAAAAACAAAACGTTAGTTTACTTAAATCAATTTAATGTTAATATAAACAAACATTACTAAAATATTTTACATTATAGTATTAGATAATAAAGTAATTGAACCGCGCTAGAAGCTTTATACGCAATAAATAAAGGTTGCTAAGGACTCCTAATTGATTGATGTCTTGATATTGTACGAAGGCATTATATGGGTGGTTGGCCTTCTGGAAGTGCGAAAGTTACTTGAGAAATTCTTTTGGATAACTACGAATACTCGCACGAATTTAATTGTACATATTTATCTCTGCAAATAAAATATACAAATCATCTATATTTTATTACATAAACGGCCGCAAAAACTTTGTTTTAAGTATGAGAAAATTTCGCAGTTCATAATACAAGTCGTAATGTTGCATAATATCGCGGTGTTCACTGAAAGTATTCGTTATGGTATTTGCTACACCTAGCCAACGCTACGGGGCATACGTTTTTCGATATGAAGCCAAACGTCAGGTGTTCGTCTCGTGACCCAAATATCAAAAACTATTTTAAAATTACAGAATTAAGTTTCAAATGGGATCGGGATGAGTGGCGTCATTTGAGTCGTTTTTGAATTGAGGGCGCGGGAGCCCTCCCTCTCGGAGAGAGCGTTGCCAACGGCAAAGAGCACTTGAGACTTTGGCGAACAGATCCGAGTGGCGATATTCGCGAGCCGGGGTACTCGCTCGCTGCATCCCTTTTGCTCGCGAAAGCGCGCGGCGTTAGGCGGGCGGGAGGCATCCGCACCGGGGCGCAGCGTCACTCACGTCGTCTCGGTCTCCTAGGTCGTGTGTCCGATCCTCTCCTATCCGTGACGTGCGATCTCTCCGAACCCTACCGGTACTAATTCGAGCTTGCCGCGTTTGGCGCGGCTATCCTCAATAACATTTTCCTAATTTCGCGAAACACCCTTCGAGAACCGGTCGCTTGATCTTCACTTTACGGTTAGTTACATTTAAATTGATTTTAATAATTTACTTTGAAATATCTCTAGAATTTACTTAAACTGTGTTTTTGAATTGACAGAACTTTGAGTCGTACCGTGTAAAGGATTGTTTGGATTGTGGGAAGCGGAAACGGATCGTCTCCAGTTTTGCTGTTTCATTTTAAAGTACAAGATTTGTTGGTGAGTAAATTTTTATCAGTTTATTAATATTACTTTCTAAGCAAATATTTTCAATGCGATGATTGTTGTATACTTTTAATCTTTACAGATTTCTATTGTAAAACAAACAAAAGTTAAAAGTATATTTAGTTATATAGCTATATTCAATTCATTTTTATTTTGTTCTAGTTCCTATTTTAAGTATTTGGTTCCAATAAAGTTCTCTAGGAATCATTCAAATTTTTTGTAACTTTTTTATATAATATAAGTTACTTAAAGTTATTTTATAAGAGATGAATGATTTTTTATAATAAATTATGACTTGTTTTATGATTTTGTTACATTATATATCTAAATAACAGGTATTACAAAGCACACTATTGTGTTCTATAATTTATATTATTTCATAAGCGATTAATAGCAAAAAAATACTGTTTAACAAGTATTTATTTTCTTTAAGGTCAATTAATATTTGATCACTTAATATTACTATTACTTTAAGCCTAAATTATAGTCACAAGAATGTTAATACAGCTATAAAATATATTATAATTAGCTCTAAATATTTATGTATCATTTTAAAATAAAGTAAGCTACAAACGTAAACTACAGTTTGGCGGTTCAAAATTTGTTTTCAATTATGGCGACATTTGTCGTGAGCATATTTTATATAATTGTTTTTATTAATTTTTTTGCCTTCGTGATAAAACTATGAGTGAAGCCAGTATACGATTAGCGTAGTGGGTAAGAAGTCACCGAGCCGCTGCCGCCCCATTGAGGATTGGGGGTTGAAATACTACAGACAATTATTTGATCTATAATGATTGTTCTGATGCTGGGTGTATTTTGGGTCCCTTAATCTTATAGACTCCTTGTTTATAAAGTTCTCCGAAATACTGGGATTGGTTCCTTTGCGGGAACGGTCTTTTGTTCACAAAAAAAGTTAAAACATTTGTTTGCATTATATGATAAAAATCCTTATTATATCTTTCCACTTCCAAATTAAACATTTCATAATATTGAAGGTTATACTTTATATATATTAACTTACTAGCCTCTGCCCGCGACTTCTTCTACGTGGATTAGTTACCTTGGGCTAACACTAACAAGCAGCGAAAGCTTTTACGTGAAAAAAGTTGACACATTATTCATTAGTGCTCCGCTCTTACTGGTCACAAACTTAACCTCTTTATAATATTAATATAGATATTTTCATGTGTTGACAAGAAGGTGTATTATGAAATTATATATATTTATAAAAGTGACAGCAATCTGAACTTATTGAGACATTGTAGCACTATTCATGATTGCGTATACGTGTCACATTTAAAGCAACACTAGGATATGATAATAATTTACAAACAAAATGAAATTGACTACTTTCGTTGATTCCATTTCAAAATCATTAAACACTTATACCGGAGATAACACGAAATAATGATTTCGTCATAATACGGAATCTGAAAAGACATTAAAATCCATTTAAATCTGTTCGTCAGTCTGTTTAATTTACGGTAGTTTAACATATTTCCTTTAATATGTGGAAATAATTTATCACTGCTTACTAAAGACGAAATCATACATTCCGAAAATGAAATTAAGCAGTTAATCACGTTGAAGTAATAACTTGTCTATCACTTGATTTATAAAATACAAAAAGTAACAATTTACTAGTATAATATGTGAAAGCATGTTAACAGTAATTGTCTTTTATGTTAATCGTGAATTGAGCTATTAATTCTCATACTACTTCAAAATTTACAAACGTTCCTTTCTCTATCTCCTTTTAAAGCTGAATATTTTAAGACTTTATAAAGATACTTTTATGAATTTTAATTGAATTTGTAAAATGCCAATGTCAAATGAAATGAAATCTTTAATGTTTTAATGCCGAAAAAATTAAGAACATTAATTTGTAACAGGTTAATAAATATAGTACAACTAATATATACAGCTCTTGGAACAAATTAACCCGAATAGTAGGTTTACTCAACTTACCGATACTCGGACGCTTTTTTATAAGAAATCGTACTCTCATTTCACAAATGACATATTTTTACTACACAGTTTTTGTTACGGGTTACTGGATAAATATAGGGATTATTTTTTATGTATAAGCTTGAGTTATTTTATATATACTAATATTATAAAGAGGTAAAGTTTGTGACGTTGTGACGTTGTAGGGGGTAATCTCAGGAACTACTGGTCCATTGTTGTGAGTATTCATCCTTGTCGGCAGTCCTTATAACTGCCTCGTTATTTTGTCTACAAATGTTTTCACCTGTTTGGGAATTTTCTTAATGACAGATACTTACTTCATACGTTATCATTGCTATCTGTTAATTTTAGCGTCATATGATTTTTAATTATTTTCTACTATGATAACTATCAGCGAGTTCGCTGAACCTTGTTCTGCCTTGACAATAAAAAAATCTTAATATTTTACTGCAGCGCTACCTACTGGGTCCACTTGTCAATCTAAACCATTGAACACTCACAAGAAAATCATAAAAACCTGTGCGACCTTTTAGAAAGGTTTCACACACACATTTGTCGGTGGTAGAACCACGCTGAAGCTATTGCTGGCTTCAGCATGAATTGGTCGGCTTGTCCGGGGTAGTACTACCACGCTCATACAGAAAACCGACGTAAAGTAAGAGTGCTCGCATTGTTGCGTTTCGTCCGGTCAGTGAGAGCGCTGGAAGCCCTCCTCTCCTTATCTTCCCCCTCTTTTATTTCCTTTCTCCTCTCCTCTTTCCTTCCTCCTCCCCCAATACAGACTGGCAACGTACTTGCGATTCCCCTAGTGTTGCAAGTGTCTATGAACGGTGGTGATCACTTAACATCAGGTTACCCAGCTGTTCGTTTGCCTCATATGATATTAAAAAACACATACACACACGGATACAAGAATGATATATAAGAGACGTACTACTTAGCAAAACATGATATTTTAAGAATATTTGTTTATAATATTTTTTAATATGTTAACTTAAAATGAATTGCAAAATTTGTACGTAACAAATAAACAAGAACGCAAGTTAAAAGTCATGCATTTAATAAATAAAAAAAAAACTGAATAACTAGACTTAACTTAAATCGTGAAAAACCGTTACAGTTATAAGTCTACAATATCTTGAGTAACTTAATTCTGAAGTTGCGCAAAGGCCTAACTCTCAGTGAAACTTAGTTTCACAAATGATCTTCAAATACCATTAATGGTAGAATTCCTTATTGTAAGATAGTTTCCAGACAAGTCGCGATAATATATTTGTCTGCTTATAACTGTATATCGGTATAAATTAGTTGAACATGCGGTTTGTCGTTATTTGCTGCTACTATTATTTATTTTGTTTTCAAATATAGTAAAATGAATATAATATAATATATCAGACACAATAATTGTCTTAGCAAAACATCTGAAGGGTGTTTATTTATAGTACCGACGACCGAGACAACTCCGTTCTTTAAAAAACATTTTTAAATTAAAATAAACCTTAAGGTTGGTCTCAAAAAAAATAATTAAAAAAGACTTTTTGCTGTACTGTCACTTGGGTTCGAACTGGGGTTAGACGGATTTTCGAAGCAGTCAATTTCCATCTGAGCTATTTTTGTTTTGACAGCGGTTATGAAATTTGCCTTTATATTCTAGCTATATTTTTCATTGCCTGAAAACTCAGTTTAAAGAAGTTTTCTATGAATAAAATCTAACTAGATCGATTTATCGTTCCTGAAACTAGCTACATACTAAGTTTCACGGAAATAGATGACGCCCTTTCCGAGATCCTGAATATATAACAATATAAAAATATACAAGAATTGCTCGTTTAAAGCTATAATAATAATAAATAGATATTCTCTATATTAGATTGTCTTAGCAATCATTTGAAGGGTATTTATTCATATATTCAGTTAGAGTTGGTACGCTACAGCGTCATCTCAAGTCGAGTAACGCTAAAATAGCGCGAAAATATTCTGTCCTCAGTCCCTAGTGGCAAGTTATACCAACAATAAAATAGACAGCATAAGAACGTCCCAGATAAAAAAAAAAAAACATTTAAGTGTGCCGTTTCATTGTAGCGAAATGATGTTGGAATTTCTACCTCACAATACACATACAAACCAATTATTAAATTATATGTATATATACATTTCAATGATAAATAAATATAAAATGTAATATAAAAAATGAATGTGGTGTCGTGGGATAACAGGTAGGAACGAAGTTCCTTCGGCTAATGTAGAATCGACACAATTTGCAAAAAAAAATCATGCTCAATTTTATGTAATCGTAATTCAAATTATCAATTAAAATAACAAAATATGTATCTTTATTTTTGTTTGACAACATAAAATTACATAGAAATAGAAATAATTACAAAAAAGGAGAAAGATAAAGGCATTATACACTACTCGCTTGTGTATACGACTGTCGCGCCTGCGCATGTCTCATTTAACGGTATTATTCCACGCACTTTTCGTTACGGTTTTACTATCACATTTTTTTCAGTTCGGTCGCGCAGCAAAATCTCTATCTCCTCCAAGCCTTCCGTAAGGAACTTCGTTCCAAAATAGCCATTCCTTATTTAAGCCCCGACGAACGAATTTCAGAAAGTTGTGGTAAATTTTGATTTATCTGACATTGAGGAACCCATAAATATTCATGCCATATTTGTGAATAGGGTTGATATTCGTTTTCACTTACATTTTGATTGTAGAAAAAACCTTGAAAGAATAACCTGATTCAGTACATCGCGTTTTGGAATAAGTTATACTTTTAGCAAGAAAAATATATACTTATATTATTATGTTAGTCGAAAAAAAGACATTAAAATTATTTTTTCATTAAATAGGAATGTTATATATGTGTACATAAATAAGAGCATTTTTAATACTATAGATGTAAAAGTAAACCGAATAAATCATTTAATTATTCAATACAAATAATTTCAAGAGAAGTTGTAGGCACCTGTAGACATCAAAAATTCTGTTTACAGCTGTCTCTGAGATGAACAAGGTAATTAGGGCAAGTATTCATCACGAAGAAATAACGGCTAAAAGTGTTGTAGTTATATATTAGGTATTTTAGTAAAATTAAACTCATTCAAATTTTAGAATGACAACTAGTCCTTTTGAAGTATAAAGTATAAGTATAAGTATAAGTAATTTAATATTTATTTCTATATTTTCATTTAATATACAACGTGTAAACAAATTTTAGTATACATTTCATAACAGTTTATAATACCTTGTTATATATCTGTCTAATACCTTTAAACGAGCAATTCTTGTATATTTTTATATTTGTATATATTCAGGATCTCTGAAACGACGTCATCGATTTCTGTAAAACTCAGTATGTAGGTAGTTTCGGGGACAATAAATCGATCTAGCTAGTTTTTTTCACAGAAAACTTTTTTGATTGCAATTTTCAGGCAATGAAAAAATATAGCTAGAATATGACGGTAAATTTCGCCGCCGCTGTCAAAACAAAAATAGCTCAGGTGTAAATTGGTTGCTGGAAAAATTCACGTAACAGTTCGAATCAGAGTGTATACAATTTTTTTTTTTTGATAATTTTGTAAGGCAATCCTAACAATTTATTTTAATTAAATAAATCATTTTATCATTATAATTATAAAAGAGATATTTTTTTTTATATGTTTTTTTATGTGAAAAAATGCTAATTTTGTGAGGCAAACCCAACAGTTTATTTTAATTTAACACGTTCACGCTGGCGCGTACCTCCAGTGGCCCGCACTAGACTGTCTTTTCTGGCGGCGCGTACGACCGGTGGTACGTATTCGATTGTGCTATTTTTAATAAATAAACATTAAATTCTCATTATTTCTAATAGCAGAGTCAGCCAGCGTGAACGTTTTAAAAAGGTTTTTTAAAGAACCGAGCTAGGCTCGGTCGCCCAGGTAATACAAAATATATGTTGTGTATTAAATGTTATATTGTGAAGTTACACATTATTTCAATGTATCAATCATTTCATAAATTCTCTAAGATAGTTTTAAGTTATGAAAATGAAAATCTTTAAAATTGATAAAGTACATAAAATTATTTCAGAAAGATTATGAAACAGTTTTATTTCAATAAGATAATATATAATGAAAAAATGAAAACTTAAAAAATAGATTATTTAATAAAATTTGAAAAATAATATTAGCTATAAATTACAATAAAAAATGTAAGTAAAGTCGTGCAATAAAAATTAAATTAAATAAAGCATAAAGATTATTTGTTACATTGTTAATCGAAAATGAAGTTGCTAAACTACAAGTGAAATTGGAATAAACACCCGACGTATTTAACAACAGTCAGAAAAGTTATAAACTCGTTTCTGCGTATAAAATAAATACGTTGCAAACTTTCCCCTTTTAGGCTCTTTATAGTCTAAATTATATACGCCAGGGGTGCAAAAATGGAGACATATACCACTATTGGGATTTGAGAGTTATTGTAACTTACATGGCCAAGCGACGATGAGAGTACTCTCTCTATCCATATTTTATATTCCATTACCTACACAGTGGAAACGTATGTTATTCAATGGTGAGCTGTGACCGAAATTTTTATAAGGAACATTTCTCGATACAATCTATTACAGGCGAGGAGAAAAATTACGAGTTCATGACATAGGTTTTTCTTAGACGAAGGATTGGTTTGGGCGTCGTTGATGTATATCTGAGGATTTAATGGTATTTGCTGTGTGAATGGGCAGTTTCGGGTAATTCTTTTAGAAAACACGACAACAATAATGTTACTATATACATTTTGTTTCGTTATATTGGTATATTGTATTGTTATGTTAAAAATTAAGAAATAAATTCACTTTCCTATAACTCATCTCAATTAATTCAATTATAAAATGGTATAATTAAATGTTCAAAAATTGTAATTTTCCTTTTTTGAACTGAAAAACGCAAATCACACTAAATGGAAGCTTTTAAAATTTTTTTTTATTTGATTTGAATTAATGTTTAAAATATATATTTTTAATAAACATTTTAGATATCCCTAAAGTATCTTATATATAAAACTTCGACAATCGTTATTTATATCTAACACTCATCCGGTCAACAGCTTGCAATGTTGAGGCTAGCGAAACTGGTATAGTGAGTTCTACATAGTGAAACTCGTACCAAGAAACGAAAGTCGCATAGGATATAGAATACATGAACTGCCATTGGTTTTAATGAACAACTGCATTAATAACATAGCATAGTATATGAATTTTGGCCCAAGAATTCGTAATTTGAATTAAATTCATGTTATTATTTACCACATTTAATAGATATCATATATATTGTACGTGTCAGCATTAAAACAATAAGTGACAATGTTACAAAGCCATAAAGAGAATTAATTATATCTCTAATACCACGAAAATTACGTAATACGTAAGGGTTACGAACAAATACCTACAAGCAGTGTAATGTTAATCAAACTTTTCTATTGTTAGGCGTACGTGAACGAGAATGAAACTAACTTATTTGGTTTCCGTTTTACGAGACTCCCAATTTTATGTTACGAAATATTTTCGAAACACAGTTTCGAAGACGTAAAGAAGATGATGTTACCTATCTCAATATAATGTTGTTATCATATCTAGGGAAGTTTGTCAATAGTCAATAGTTAGCTACCATTTAATACAACGTTCGGTCGTTGCGGTTGAAAATTGTAGCAGATTAATCTTCGAAAGGGTATTCATCTTTTTTAATAACAGCTACCTACATGTAAAGATAATGAAAAAACTTGATTTGAGGTTAGTTGGACTAAAGTATATAATACTTTAACGCTTATTACTCATTATTTACTACATAGATCTAGACTGTTTATTTATGTTACATTTATACTAATATTATAAAGAGGTAAAGTTTGTTAGTTTGTGACGTTGTGAGTTCGTGAGGTTGTAGGGGGTAATCCATTAGTATGATTTGAAAAATTATTTCAGTGTTATATAGGTAATTTATCGATGAAGGTTATTATATATCATCACGCTAAGACCAATAAGAGCGGTACATCAATGAAAAATGTTTCAAAATCGAGATTTTCTTTTTCTTGAGAGCTTCCACTGCATATTAGCGTTAGTCAAAAGTAACTATTACTACGCGGACGAAGTCACGGGCAGGGGCTAGTATATACATCAATAGTAGTATATGTAGCAAACTGTATTTACACATATGGAATTATATTTGATATATTTATATATATCAATAATATATTTTTTTGTTTTTCTTCTTAGACAATTGGTCCTTATTGAAAAAAAAGATTACCAGGATAACTTAATTTAATTTAATTGATTAATTTCATTTAAGGTCATTGTATTTCTAAACAACTAACGATTTTATAAGCGATATGCATTCATCGATGTGTACTTTCTTGTCGTGGAAAAGTGGGGCAAGCGGTGTGATGCTTATGTTTTTTCTTCTGTACATAGAATGTATTGTTAATATAACAAACGATACACGTGAAGTCATGGGTATCAGCTAGTTTCTAAATATTTATTTTTATTAATATACTGTACCAGTGCAAATGCTAAAATCGAATCGAAAAGGATAAATGACTTATTCAAACGTTGGGTAATTGAAAAGCAGTAAATTTCCATTTCAGAGGAATACCCAGAGGGTCATCTTTTTACACAAATGAAAGTTACATTCTTTGATATGGTGATCAATAAGTATTTTCTGTCGCTATATGTATTAACAACGATTTGAGGTAAATTTTTAATTATATTAACATTGGTAAACTATTTACATTTCCCGTTTTTTTTAAAAAAAATATTATTTTATAAGAATATTAAAAATGTTTTTCATTTTTCTCGTTTATCGTGATGGTCTTAAGTGAGAAGAATTAATTTGATTTTTTTACTTACATTTACATTTTTTTTGGTCATTTATTTTTGAAATATTATATTATCACATTATCATCACATAGAAAAAAAAACAAAGTCATCTACCGCGTCTGTCTGTCTGTTCGCGTTAAACTCAAAAACTACAAAACGGAATTTCATTTGGTTTTCACCATTAGATAAAGTGATGCATGAGGAACGTTTTGGTATAAAATTTGTCAAGATTTTTTTTTATAATTCAGGCGGGATGACATCTGCCGTACCCACTAGTTATAAAATAAAACCCAATGCCACGTTTGTCTGTTTGTCTATTCGTGATAAACCCAAAAACAACTAAACGGATTTTTATGCGGTTATCACTAATAAATAAAGTGATTCTTGAAGATTCTGATGTATAATCTGTCAAGGTTTTTTTATTATCAAGGCGGACAACATCCTCCGGGCCCGCTATTTTAAAATATTTCTTTCATATCAATACCTTACTATATATACATAAGATTAAAATATATTTTTTGGTTTATTTGAGTGATTAAATATAAATTTTACACTAATCTGTTTTATATATGAGACTTCTTTTATAAATATGATAAATTTGCATTATAAATAACATATAATTTAAAACAAATAAAAATTAATTGTCAAAGTGCAAAAGCTTTTGCAATAAACTTTTATGCATAAAACGACTTCTAGATGTTATATTTTTCTTTCATTAGTAACTTTGTTTCTAGATAGCATATTATCGTGTCAACAACCTAACAGGGCTTAACGGGACCTTCACGAACGGGTTCTCTGAGATATGCCGCAACATATGTGGGATTCAGGGTTGGCAGAAACGTAGTGTTAATTTATCTCAAGACGATGTTCAAAGTACCCAATAGAAGGTATTGAGAAAACATTACAGAGTATCGAAGGGTTATTTCGTATTCTTGAAATATTGAACAAATAAATTTACCTTCGTTAATGGTGAAATTAGTTGTTTTTATGTATTTTTTTTAATATATTAAGGGAATTGTTAAGGGGCACGATATTACATTCTCGTATTTATCTGTTATGAAGTGGTAAATATATTTTACCTATTTTTAAAGGTTTACTGTAACCTATTCCTTCAATAGAATATAAATCCTATTGTGATATGATGATGTTGTCATAATGATTTGTCACTACTAAGAACTAATTTGGAACACCTCGGATATGAGCATTAAATGTCTAACCGGAACACAGCAGTAGGAGGATCTTGTGATATACGGAATAAATAGATTTCCCCCGTAGTCGAATCATACATAGGCCGTGTTTATTTGTCTAAATCCCTTCCAAGAGGATTGGTAAGGAAAAGATATTATCGTATGTTTTTGTGTTATCATATGGTAAAAACTTTCACTTTCCCTTGTTTTTTAATGTTTTTATAACCTATTTTTGTCTATAAAGAACCTATATAAGATAACAATCCTATAGCTAGTCGAAATAAATTGCCACTTCTAAGGTCTAACTTAGAGTATCTTGTGTATGAACATTAAATGTTAAGCATACTCCTCTAAATGGAATACAGCATTGCGAGCACTTTCTACTACTATACGGAAAAAATATGGAAAAAGTATTAATATTACATATACATAGAAACGTGTACTACTTGTCACTAGTCTAACGTAAGCTGTGCAAGCGCAGTACGGCTGGTCATGTTTACGTAGCATGTCATGACGCAAATTTATAAATATATCTCCTGCCAAAAATATCACACAACGCGTCTAGAGAAGTTTTCACTTCAAAAATCTTGAATATTTTAGAAGTGTTTAATTAAAATTTATAATTAATTTTTATATTTCATTTAGCTTTCATGGGCACCAAATTTTTATTATCTTAATTACATTACACCTTTAGACAATGCGCTACAAAAATTATATATAATAATATAACCTACATGATGAACTGATAAAATAATAAACAGTATCGACGTTAATACCTACAAAACCAATTCTATATATTTTGTTTTTAAAATACTAATTTATATTGACGATAGTATTCATTCATCCTTCTTAAACCCAAAATTGTGCAAAGATTACACGTTTTGGGTTTTAAAATATTAAAAGCAAGATGTTACCTTAATATAGATTTACGTAGTGCTAGCAGTACGGATCTCGCTTTATGCAGGGTCTAATTTACAAATTAATAATTTCCACATCATCAAGCCTCTGTTATTTTAAATATTCGATTACTTAGGTTATGATATATGTTCAGTATTATGGTTCTTTTCATTCCAAAATTGTCAGTTAAATTAAGCCGCATTAACTGACAGTAATAAAAAAGTGTGTGCATACTTATGTAAACGCGTTAGAAGTTATACTTCTTTGGTGTAACAAGATAACAATCTTTTTAAAAATTTCATCTTTCAATTTATTCTACGTTTGTAGAAAAAACGACACTAACAATAGAAAAAAGTTATTTAATACATTCAAAGTTTTAATACAAAGACATACAAACAACAGATGTAAAGAAACAAAATGTTGACTATAGCTAACTTCAGGGTGTCGTTTTTTCGTGACGGTGTGCGTGTGTATCGTAAAATTTACTCTCATCATTTTTCCCTGACACGCCAAAAAGTATAATTTTAAAAATAATAAGCTAAAAAAGATTATAAGAAAGAAAGAAGCGCTGAAAATATTATATATCAGTTAGCTATATATATAAATGTTTGTTAGTATACATAGATGAATAAATTTTAACATAGCGAAAGGTGGTACACCTATGTGCCTAAGTTTTATTCTGACTTGCCAATAAATGACGCTGTAACATATCAAATTTTTTGCAGATAGGACTTCGTGATTTTGGTGAAAATATTGATTTATAACAATAGAAAAATATTACAGCAATAATTACGTGTCTGCGCGTCCCTCGCGTAATCAAGACCTGCCCTAAGAGATATGACAACCGCTCAGTGTGAATGGATAGTGACACGAAATTAGGATTCAGTATGTAACGTGGTTCTTACGATCCCACAGTGCTGACGAGTCCCTAAATTCTTTTATAGGTATCTTGCAATGTTGGTGGCCAACGTGTCGCAATGGTTATGAGTTAGTTGCATTTGACGATTTGAGATACTATGACAGTGTAACACAATTAATAATAGTTAAAAAAATATAAAAATCAACAACAAACGCGCGTGGAGACCCGACCATAACAAGTTGTACCTTAAAGTCAGAGTATAAAGATACTAGTATATCAAAAACAATGGTAGTCCGGTGAAGCTGTTAAGAGCTTGCTAGGTCAATAACGTAGTCAGATCAGGAAAAATAATTGACAAGGGTTCTATAAAACTATAACCATAACAATATATTGTTCAGATTTGGTCGAAAATATTTTTTTGATGTGAATCATCTACGGTGGTTAAAACTGATTGTTGGCGTGGTGACTCAAAACACGAACTTTGCACTATTCACGAAATTCTTAAAAAAATTGCATGTTATTTGCATAAACATAAGATTCAAATTGTTTTGTCGGCCACTCAGTCTACTAGTGTTATGCGACACTCATGGACGACCTAGCGCCCTTTGAAAAATGCCGACAAACACACCACGCCTAGTTCAGTTTTTGAATTATGTATTTAATAAAAATGATATTTATATAATAAAACAAATAGTCATTATTTTAGGGAACAAATTTGTAATGCTTTATCTTTTCATTATGCCATAGTTGATTCCTGTTGTAATCTGTTTTTTATGCATATTACTTATACAAATCAAATTCGATGTTTCACAAATGCCTGGCGTTCCGTGACGGCTCAATATTTTTAGAAGAAGAAGTAAAACCTTTTCATATATTTTTGTTAAATAATTGAATATTCAAATTGTGATTTATCTAAACAAATTGAGGCGACGAATATCACAATAAGGTCGAGCATTCGATGAAGCAAGACACCGTGATGTATAAATGCGTGATAGGAGGTCTTTTTCTAACATCGCCTGGTTGAGAACCTTGAGAGCTGGTCCTCTTCAAGACAATACTGTTTTTATTGGTCATTTAATATCAATCAAAATTGTGGTCAAATGTAACCTACAAAGTAAAAAACATTGTTTCTGATAAAAACTGGGATTGAAAAATCCATGTTTCTGAATGGACAAGGCGAATATTGCATTTTCATTTGGATGATGTGTCAAATGCATTTTAAATAGTTTAGCAAACTTCCACTCGCCACTCCGTATTGATTTGAGGTATTTTCGTAAAGTGAAATATTTCGACGTATCTGAACCAGACGTGATAAATTTTATGTCGCTATCTATTTTGATTCTGTTCATTTTATATCAAGTATTATTATCTTGGAGTACATCAAGATATTATGTGTATTGTATTCGTCTTGTGATTTTAAACATATTGGAGTATTATTTTAATGATTACATAGTATCAAGATTTTGTAGTAGGTCGAGATAAGATTGGGGTGTAAGGGGTGTCGAGTAACATCTTAAAACTTGAGACACCCAAGCCAACCTCACCTGCACGTGGTGCATCCTGCTAATCAACGAAGGAGGCAATGGCGATAGCGGGGTGGTAGGGTTTTACAGCCCGACTGGGTCGTTCTTTCGGTGGTCGCCACTGTTTTTGGATTGTATTATGCTTACCATCAGGCATAGTGCAGTCACTTTGTCGTGCTTCATAAAGAAAAAAAAAAGATCGAGGCGAAATATACTATTAAGATAATATGCTGGGAGCCCATGAAAGCTAAATGAAATATAAATATAATTATCATATAAATATCATAAATATAATTTAAACATCTCTGAAGTATTCAAGATTTTTAAAGTGAAAACTTCTTTATGCGCGTTCAGCGATATTTTAGGCAGGAGATATACTTACAATTTCGCGTCATGACATGCTACGTATGCATGACTGGCCGTATTACGTTTGCTCGGCTAGCGTGAGACTAACGACGAGTAGCAAAGGGGTCTGTATTAATAGATACAGATAATAATATATATATATATGTAAAGCATATTAATGTTAATAACTTCAATAAACAAATCCTGATATTTAAACATTCACACTATAATTAATATAGAAATTCAGGAGAGAACACAGTTATTTCAATATTTTGAGTTTTCACTTCTATCGGCAGTCCTTATAACTGCCTCGACTTTTTCTTATAAATAAGAAATATTTTTAAAATTTCTTGAAACTTCTTTCCAAAATGTTGTTTATTTCTTACCTCTAAAACTTGTGACATGAGTTGTGAATGCTTACTTCAAAAAAAAATATCATATTAATTTTGATTCTCAAACACGGGTAGATAATCAAATTATAAGATGAATAGTTAAACTAATCTAATTAATATGTACATAAAATTGCTCGTTAAATAAATTACATCAATTTGCTTATAAAAATGAATTTTGGGAATAGTCTAATAGATAATTTTCATGTGTTCAAAGTTTAGTATTTACATACATTATACGTTTACAATTATTTTCGTTGTTATTAATTATAACACGAAATAGTTGAACAGGTATATAATAAATAAATATTATAACAAAACACGTTCGTTCTCTATGAAAAATTCTGAACAAACAACACTTTGTTTAAAAACTGAGAGATTTTGTTATTCCTTTGTCGTCAAAATGACTTCCTAGAAGGAAATTCTTACCTCTTTGAAAATATTTGATTTGTACTTTGTTCGTATACTAAATGTATATGTACTAAATAAATATGTGTATTTACTCTTTTCTTTTAAAGCACAAAACACTTCCTGCATTTGTACATAAGTATTTGATTTCTAACACGAATGAAATACTTAGTATTATCTATACTAATATTATAAAGAGGTAAAGTTTGTGAGTTTGTAACGTTGTGACGTTGTAGGAGGTAATCTCAGACTACTATGGTCCGATTTGAAAAATTCTTTTAATGTTATATAGCTCATTTATCGAGGACGGTTATAGGCTATATATCATCACGCTAAGACCAATAGAAGCGGAGCACCAATAAATAATGTTTAAAAATCGGTGTTTTTTTTTCCTCGGGAGGGCTTCCGCTGCATGTTAGCGTTAGCCCAAAGTATCTATTCCACGCGAACGAAGTCGCGGGTATAGGCTAGTTTGTAATACATTTTTAACAACGACGATTTTGTTTTAATTATTGAAATACCTGATTGTGTGTTTATTTAGTTGAGTATAATAGGTAATAGCGAGATTTGTAACAATAAAAAAGTGGGGGTTTACTTATGTACACGCGTTAGAAGTTACTAGTGGGCGCCCAGTGGTCGACATTCGACCATAGTTATTTAATTTTTTTAAGTTTGAACTTTGTTATGTTTCTTTTGTCAAAGGGTATACTCCTATAATCAAAGGTGTTCATCGTAGCTACTCAGTTATTTGCCATGATCTTTAATTATATAAACATTTAAAATAATCTATGTGTAAATGAAAATTGAAATTAATTATAAATTTGAAACAAAAATCACTCTCAAATTTTAAGCAAACATAACTTTACGAAAATAAAGAAATTTATCGCAACCCATGACACAATTTTTAATTAATTTTACACGACACCATGGGTGGGTGGTATTTCTTGGTGATATTGAATTAAATGTAGTCTGTTCATTATGAGAAATAGTAATATGCCCAGTATCATCGTTTGGAAAAGTAATGGATCCACAATACAATCAAATGGTGAATCCAATACAAAGATGTTTTGAATACTACCATTAGCTTTTGAAAATAAATTCTTTTTTGTTGCTACATGAGTTTGAATTACAACATTGTAACCGTGGAGGTCTAAGTCATGGATTACTTTTATGAACAAAATCCTTATTTTGATTATACAAAGTATTATTTGGCTCATTTTTTTATTAAACCATCATTTGAAGTGAGTTCACCATAAAAAATTAATAAACATTACAATTATATTTATATTTTATAATATAATTGTTGAATGCAGGATTAAAAAGGGTAATTGGAACGTAAGAGTTAAAAAATACACACAGTCGAGCATAGCAACGTCCTTCAGAACCTCTTTTGAACTTCGTAATTATTGACGGTTGTCAAAATGTCTTTTTTATTTACATGTGTGTATATGTTGTGTAAAATTCAAGCAGTAGTGTGAGTAGTGCATATTTTAATTAATTTAATGTACTTCTAATGTATTTTATATAAAATAAACAGCTTTCTGCACTTCTCCGCCATATAAACTTTAACTATGCCAAATTTCAAGTTCACCCTTTGACGGGAAATAGGTTAAAAAAGGGTACAATTTTTTTGTTTCACGTATTAATATATTTAGAAGTTATACTTCTTTGGCGTATCAAGATAAAAATCTTTTCAAAAATTTTACCTTTCGCCTTATTCTATGTTTGTGGGAAAAACGACACTAACAATAGAAAATTGGTATTTAACACATTAAAAGTTTGAATACAAAGAAACAAAATGTTGACTATAGTTAATTTCATGGTGTCGGTATTTCGTGACGGTGTGCGCGCGCATCGTAAAATTTACTCTCATAATTTTTCCCTATCGCGCCAAAAGAATTATAACTTCAATAAAATGCTTTCTTTGTCTTTGAACAAAATAAGACGGAATATAAATACAATTAAGAATCAATACTAATATTATAAAGCTGAAGAGTTTGTTTGTTTGTTTGGTTGAACTCGCTAATCTCAAGAACTACTGGTCCGATTTGAAAGTTTCTTTTAGTGTTAGATAGCTCATTTATCGAGGATGGCTATAGGCTACATAACATCACGTTAAAACCAATAGGAGCGGAGCACTAATAAAGAATGTCTCGAAATCGGGCTATTTTTAGAGCATCCGCTGCGTGTCAGTGTCAGTATTACATGCGTTGCCATGGTAACATGATAACATTCTATCGGAAATATTATTAGGGTTTATTTTGTGTTCCTGTTGAAAAGTTTATTCTACGTTATTTATAATTCCAATAGTTGATTATATGTAGTACGTTGCTATCGCAAACATTTTTAAAGTCTATTTTGTGCTGCTATTTTAAAAGGTTAGTAGTAATAATATTCGTCCATCAAGACAGGCGAAGAAATTAATTCATACTGCCAATTCTGAAGTTGTCAATATAGGTAGTTCCTATGTATTCTCTACCCAGTTTTCTTCTATATCTAAGTTAATGTAAAGGTATAAGCGCCAAATGTTCTATATAATATTTCGTAATGTTTTATCTTCTTAATTTTCTAGACTACAGAATTCATGCTCCGTGGTATTATGTTTAATTCATTTCACTTATGCACAATAAACAAACCACATTAGATAAAACGACACCAATTTAACACAATAAAGAGTCAAATAACACAAGATTATGAATAAAATATAAAATCCCCTACATGACAGACTAAAATCCCGCCAAAAACTCCTCAAAAAGTTTATTCTACGTTAGTTTTGTTCCCAATTATTAGTTTGTGATATATTACGTATTATAAGAATAAAGTGTGTGTATATTATATTAAAATAAATAGTTTTTGATGAATACATAAATATATCAATTTTTTTTTAATTCTGTCAATATGTCTGTTTGTTTATTTGTTCCGGGTAATCTCCGAAATGACTGGAACTATTTCAACGGTTTTTTTTTTCTTAGAAATGACTACGCTATTGACCTAACAAGGTCTTAACAGTTTCAACGAACTACAAGTAATATTTGAACGGGAATTTTACGGGCAAATAACTAACTAATTAGCTGTTTTATTTTAAGCTAGCGGGTTCAGTAGACGTTACCCGCCCTAATAATAGGACAAACTATACCTAACTTTTCTCCAAGAGTCATTTTATATATTGGTAAATACGGCATGAAGATGCGTTTTCGATCTTATCGCGAACATATATATAGACAGACGTCAACAGTGATGAACTGTGGCTTCGCTCCGTTGTCTTCCGTGTATGAGGTCGTCCTAGAGTGCCGCTTACTCCGACCTGCGCGACAATGCGTTCTTCACGCGCTACCTCGTCGGCTTCGTCATCCCAGGCGAGCCGACGATCAAAAGGCCCTTTTCAGGGCCAACCAGACAACCCGACGACTCCTAGCCTGCCTACGGACCCTGCTGCCTCAAGACCACTGACTCCCGCTACGCTCACCGACGACGACAGTGTTGCCGCCGCGGTCGAACCACAGACGACCGCATCACCCGAGGAAAAGGGACCGCGATATCCGCCAATTATTGTTGAAGACCTGCCGAACTGGACCCAGCACTTCGCGAAACTGGCGGAGCGACTCGGAAGACCCGTGAATGCCCATGCGTATGGGGATGGCATCTGTTTCATCCCCGCGGACGTGGAAGAATTCCGCATAATTCAGGACCATCTAGACTAGCAAGAGGGGGTGGAGTGGTTCACATACACCACTCCAACGCAAAAAATCTAAAGGTCGCAATCCGCGGCCTGCCAATGGAGACAGACCCTGCCGTCATAACAGAAGCTCTGCGCGTGAGGGGGTTCACAGCGGAGTACGTGCGGCAGATTAACGGACGCGGCGGTAGTAGGGGTGCATCTACCACGTGGTCCTAAAAAGAACGCCTGGCGTCATACCGGCCATATACAATATCACGGACCTCCTAATGATGACTGGAATGTCCATCGAGGCGTGGCGAGGCAAGCGCCGGCCGGCTCAATGCCACCGGTGTCAACAATTCCGCCACGCCTCCCAGAACTGCCACAAACAGATCGCCTGCATGCGATGCGGAGGACCCCACCCCGCCGCGCGCTGTGAACGCCCGAGGGAAGAACCCGCCAACTGTGCGAACTGCGGAGGCGCCCATCCCGCCAATAACCTGACGCTCTGCCCCGTATTTAAACGGGAAATTCGCAACCGCCGCGCCGGAACCGTCGCCCGGACTGGTGACTCCGGACGCAAGACGTGCCCGAGCGTGGCTCAACAACAACCCCAGATGGTTGAAGAAACGGCCGCGGGAAGCCTTATGGCCCCCGCGAACGACCCGATTCCCCGAAGAAGCACCACGCCGCCCCCGCAACCAGCGGAAGAGCAGTAATTGAAAATCATACATTTATATGTGATTTAAATTATAGCAAGGTATATTAATAACTTGATTATATCAATTGTGTGGACATATTATATTTATATAATAAAAGATTTAAAACATATTGTTCGGTAATGTATAGCTTAATATTTTTATTACTCTCTTGTATAGTGTAAGTGAGAACTGATATATAGATAGTAGTTTAAAGTTTCATCTATGTGGCTGATGATAAATCACATCCCATTCGATACACTATTAGTATTCACATATATAATGTACATGTTATCTGTTACTGTAGATGATGTGCGTGTCATACTTACAAATATTTTTGAAAGAGTATTACTGTTATTTACACATCTAATAACAATTTTACATTTATTTAATGTATTCAAAAAGCGCGTGTGAAGCCGCGGGAAACAGCTAGTATATAATAAAAAGCTATTCTTCGTGTTCGCTTTATTTAGATCTGATTTTTCTCCCGAGATTTCATTCCTCCGCCAAATATTTTTGTCAGTTGTCAATCTGACATGCGTGACTGGTTCCGCTCTCTTACGAACAAGGGCCTCAGTTCGCGCATCACTGCCAGACGGGATTGAAATTCTCCATAACGGAAGCGATAAAGCTCCGAACACAGACTCTTCTAGGAATATATAATTGTCATTTTGAAACATAATACCTTAAGCAGTTTCAATCTAAACACAAGTGATTTTAATTTATATTAATATGTCAATATAATAATGTCAAAATAATCCTGCGGTCAGGATGCCAATAAATACTTCGTAGTTACTTTCACTCTTTATTTGGCCAGAGTTCCGGCTTACAATACTTTTCACATAGGAATGCGTAGATAGTTATGCAGATAGTAGATAGTTATGCAGATTGTAGATAGTTATGCAAGTAATAAATCCATAATATCAATTCCTATTTATGTCTCATTGAAATCTATATAATAATAATAATTCTTATTTATGTATCTTTAATAAAATGGCGCTAGTCTTAATGTGTCTCTCTTATATGTTGGCGCTTGGCGCTAGTATCAATACGTATCTCTAATATTGTAGCTCTTGTAGTTGTTGTTGTACAACAGTCTCGTTCCTTGAATATGACGAGCGGCACCGGAGGTAGGTAATACAAATATCTTATTACTCACATAACTTTATTGGCAGTTTAAAGTGATAAAATAACCTAAAAAATATCAGTTTCATTCTATGTTAATTCAAATGTAATTAGCGTTGTTTCTTCACTGACATAGTGTTAAGTTAAAATTCCCTTTCAAATATTACTTGTAGTTCGTTGAAACTGTTAAGACCTTGTTAGGTCAATAGCGTAGTCATTTCTAAGAAAAAAAAAACCGTTGAAATAGTTCCAGTCATTTCGGAGATTACCCGGAACAAATAAACAAACAGACATATTGACAGAATTAAAAAAAAATTGATATATTTATGTATTCATCAAAAACTATTTATTTTAATATAATATACACACACTTTATTCTTATAATACGTAATATATCACAAACTAATAATTGGGAACAAAACTAACGTAGAATAAACTTTTTGAGGAGTTTTTGGCGGGATTTTAGTCTGTCATGTAGGGGATTTTATATTTTATTCATAATCTTGTGTTATTTGACTCTTTATTGTGTTAAATTGGTGTCGTTTTATCTAATGTGGTTTGTTTATTGTGCATAAGTGAAATGAATTAAACATAATACCACGGAGCATGAATTCTGTAGTCTAGAAAATTAAGAAGATAAAACATTACGAAATATTATATAGAACATTTGGCGCTTATACCTTTACATTAACTTAGATATAGAAGAAAACTGGGTAGAGAATACATAGGAACTACCTATATTGACAACTTCAGAATTGGCAGTATGAATTAATTTCTTCGCCTGTCTTGATGGACGAATATTATTACTACTAACCTTTTAAAATAGCAGCACAAAATAGACTTTAAAAATGTTTGCGATAGCAACGTACTACATATAATCAACTATTGGAATTATAAATAACGTAGAATAAACTTTTCAACAGGAACACAAAATAAACCCTAATAATATTTCCGATAGAATGTTATCATGTTACCATGGCAACGCATGTAATACTGACACTGACACGCAGCGGATGCTCTAAAAATAGCCCGATTTCGAGACATTCTTTATTAGTGCTCCGCTCCTATTGGTTTTAACGTGATGTTATGTAGCCTATAGCCATCCTCGATAAATGAGCTATCTAACACTAAAAGAAACTTTCAAATCGGACCAGTAGTTCTTGAGATTAGCGAGTTCAACCAAACAAACAAACAAACTCTTCAGCTTTATAATATTAGTATTGATTCTTAATTGTATTTATATTCCGTCTTATTTTGTTCAAAGACAAAGAAAGCATTTTATTGAAGTTATAATTCTTTTGGCGCGATAGGGAAAAATTATGAGAGTAAATTTTACGATGCGCGCGCACACCGTCACGAAATACCGACACCATGAAATTAACTATAGTCAACATTTTGTTTCTTTGTATTCAAACTTTTAATGTGTTAAATACCAATTTTCTATTGTTAGTGTCGTTTTTCCCACAAACATAGAATAAGGCGAAAGGTAAAATTTTTGAAAAGATTTTTATCTTGATACGCCAAAGAAGTATAACTTCTAAATATATTAATACGTGAAACAAAAAAATTGTACCCTTTTTTAACCTATTTCCCGTCAAAGGGTGAACTTGAAATTTGGCATAGTTAAAGTTTATATGGCGGAGAAGTGCAGAAAGCTGTTTATTTTATATAAAATACATTAGAAGTACATTAAATTAATTAAAATATGCACTACTCACACTACTGCTTGAATTTTACACAACATATACACACATGTAAATAAAAAAGACATTTTGACAACCGTCAATAATTACGAAGTTCAAAAGAGGTTCTGAAGGACGTTGCTATGCTCGACTGTGTGTATTTTTTAACTCTTACGTTCCAATTACCCTTTTTAATCCTGCATTCAACAATTATATTATAAAATATAAATATAATTGTAATGTTTATTAATTTTTTATGGTGAACTCACTTCAAATGATGGTTTAATAAAAAAATGAGCCAAATAATACTTTGTATAATCAAAATAAGGATTTTGTTCATAAAAGTAATCCATGACTTAGACCTCCACGGTTACAATGTTGTAATTCAAACTCATGTAGCAACAAAAAAGAATTTATTTTCAAAAGCTAATGGTAGTATTCAAAACATCTTTGTATTGGATTCACCATTTGATTGTATTGTGGATCCATTACTTTTCCAAACGATGATACTGGGCATATTACTATTTCTCATAATGAACAGACTACATTTAATTCAATATCACCAAGAAATACCACCCACCCATGGTGTCGTGTAAAATTAATTAAAAATTGTGTCATGGGTTGCGATAAATTTCTTTATTTTCGTAAAGTTATGTTTGCTTAAAATTTGAGAGTGATTTTTGTTTCAAATTTATAATTAATTTCAATTTTCATTTACACATAGATTATTTTAAATGTTTATATAATTAAAGATCATGGCAAATAACTGAGTAGCTACGATGAACACCTTTGATTATAGGAGTATACCCTTTGACAAAAGAAACATAACAAAGTTCAAACTTAAAAAAATTAAATAACTATGGTCGAATGTCGACCACTGGGCGCCCACTAGTAACTTCTAACGCGTGTACATAAGTAAACCCCCACTTTTTTATTGTTACAAATCTCGCTATTACCTATTATACTCAACTAAATAAACACACAATCAGGTATTTCAATAATTAAAACAAAATCGTCGTTGTTAAAAATGTATTACATATATATATATATATATATAAACAATTTATCTTTAGTACGTTTATGGGATCACTGATGTCAAAATTTTTAGGTGACAGGAGTGATTTTACTTATATCATGGGTTGCGATGAATTTCTTTATTTTCGTAAAGTTATGTTTACTTAGAATTTCAGAGCTTCACTACCTGTTGTTTGTTTCAAAGTTATAATTAATTTCAATTTTAATTTACACATACATTACACATTACACAGCCATCCGACGTACGGTGAGGCTGATAATTCTTTATTATAAAAGCCTCTGAAGAGATGATTCAAAAATGTAATATTCTGCTTTGCTTTACTTGCTCTTGAATGAAAATATGCTGTTTATCATTTCAATGAATTTCATTGTCATTTTTATCCCATTTTGTACTTTTCATTATAGTCTTAAATCATTCTAATCGTCAGAATAAAATAGTATATTATTATACAAGTATAGTTGCGTTGTTATTTTTAGTCAAAGACACAAATTTACTAGTTTTTACTTGAGTTAATATAGAGTACCTGGACGACCGAGCTTAGCTCGATTCTTTAAAAAACACTTTTAAATCAAAATAAACTTTTAGGTTTGCTTCACACAATGAGCGTTTATTATAAAAAAGTATATTAAACAAAAATATCTCTTTTGCTGTTACTCGGATTCGAACTGGGGTTAGACGGATTTTCGAAGCAGTCGATTTCCATCTGAGCTATTATTGTTTTGACAGCGGCGGTAAAATGTATCTCTTTATATTCTAGCTATATTTTTTCATTGCCTGAAAACTCAGATAAAAAAATGTTTTCTACGAATGAAATCTAGCTAGATCGATTTATCATCCCCGAAACCACCTATATGCTAAGTATGACGGAAATCAATGACGCCGTTTCCAAGATCTGGAATATATAACAATATAAAATTATACAAGAATTGCTCGTTTAAAGGTATTAGATATTAAATTTAACCTAACTCTCAGGAGCACTACTTTTTCTGGACGAACGACACCGTCTTTTGACATACCCGTAAAATGGTGCAAAATTTCATCATGACTGGTTAATCAATTAAAGTATGAAAACGTATCAATAAACAAACTCATAATCATATTTATAATATGACTTGAGATTATCATCGCCTTGTCATTATTGATAAAGTATTCTTATGTATGTGAGTATAGAACGCTAATAAGAGATTTATGACCGTATAGACCATTGCTGCAAACCAGTCGCAATCACAAAAGAGTTTTCATTAGCTTTTAACAAACCATAGCTTTTATACAGAGTTTACAGCACTCCCATTAAATGCTTTGTCGGATAAACGAATTTCGGATCGATCTACCGCAGTGATGCTTTTAAAATGATTGATCCTTTGATATAATTTGCTGTTATGAAATGGAATAAAGTGTTAGTCATTTCATATATATTGCAAAATATCATTAATTTCATAGAAAAAATGACGTAAATATTTGTACTGCCTTAAATAGTAAAATACAAAAATTACTTTTTAACATTTTATTGACTTTTCATTAGGATAAAGGCTTGAATATTCAAAAGTGAAATACAATACAATGTGCAAACAAAAAGGAATAATCTGTAAAATGTTACAAATTCACTTTACACACCTGAACACCTGCTATCGAATGTTTGGGAGATCAAGACCGGCTTTTTGGAAACTGGTTTCGTTGTATAAAAATTAAGTTTGAACTTTTATAAGAGGAACAACTACGGCATTATTATAAAAAAGTTAAATACGTATTGAATACTAACGTTCCACATCTTGCTCATTTATCTCTGTTTGGTTAAGTTAACTTGCGAAAAAGGACAACAGAAGTTGCCGCACAACCGTTTGCGAGCGCAGTCCATTTAATACGTAAGTACCCAAACTTTTTTAAAGAGAGTTTTCAATACGTATTTAACTTTTTTTTGTAATAATGCGGAAAATGCTCATATTATTGTTGCAATTATATTTTAATATTACTGTTGTAGTGTTTTATTTATATAATTTAGTTTTAAAAACCTTGATGAAATATACAAACATTATACACCCTTTGCTCATGGTGAAAACCTCATAAAACTCCGACCAGTAGTTTTGAGTTTATTGCGAACAGACAGACGTGGCAGAGGACTTTGTCTTATAATTGTAGAGTGGTATTCAATATTTTTACATAAAAGTCCGTTTAAAATAGAATTAAGCGAGATTATATTATTTTGATTGAGATTGATATTTTATTTTGTAAGTAAATTTCTATTCAATAAAATACATTTCTGATTTCCAAATGATGCGTAAAATTGATATGTGAATACAAATTAAGCGTCAAAATATTTTCCCTTACGTGTGTTTTATGAGTCGAAGCGAAAGATTAAAGGTCTTGTAAATTTAACGGCGTATTCATATGAAATGAGCTCACCTGAGTTTTTCTATTGATATTACAACGATGTGAAATTCTTGTTTGTTGATTTCTTTCAAATTTTCTGTGATTGAGCCCACATTATACGTAATCGTATTTATTACTTTATATAAACTGTATTACTTTTATGAGGAAATAAATTATATGTTATGTCCTGTAATGGAACTCTTACTTTAAATACATTTAAGAAATAAACTGTTGTAGCATCGACAAATAATGTATATGAGTAAAATAGTAGAAATCTGTCGTTATGCGCGCATCACACAAAAAGTACTTAAAAATATTTGAGCAGTTTTTAGCCTTACTTCTTAGATACGGTTTTTATCTATCAGAATATAATAAATAAGAGACTTTTTTTATATCATAGGAGAGCAAACGAACGTGTGGATCGCCTGATATATATTTTTTTTTTTATTGTAGCACGGCAAAGTGACTGTACAATGCCTGATGGTAAGCATAATACAATCCAAAAACAGTGGCGACCACCGAGAGACATACTATCCATCGCCGGTCACCGCTATCATGCCGGCCTGCGTAAGTGTCTCTTCACGTTGCGCTTGAAGGACCCCATATCATGGGAAGGAGGAAACACACTGGCCGGGAGATTGTTCCACAGCTTCACGGTACGGCAAAGATAGGACGTAGCGAACTTTTTAGTTCGTGCCCAGATAGGATTCACTGTAAAACTGTGGCTCCGAAGACCAGCGCGCGTGGTACGGTTATGAAAAGGAGAGGAAGGGATCAGATTGAATAGCTCATCAGAACACTCACCATGATACAGACGGTAGAACACGCTCAGTGAGGCAATGTCTCTGCGCAACTGAAGCGGCTCTAAAGATTCTATAACGACTGTATCATTGACAATGCGGACAGCCCGTCTCTGCAACCTGTCCAGGGTATCCAAAAGGTACTTTGCCGAACCGTCCCAAAGGTGCGAGCAGTATTCTACGCAGGGCCGAACTTGTGCCTTATATAGGAGATATAGTTGTTCAGACGTGAAAAATCGTCGCACCCTGTTCAGGATTCCGAGTCTCCGAGACGCAGTGGAGATCACGCTCTGGATATAATCCCTGGGATTGAGGTCGCTGCGAATATCTACGCCTAAGATATTGAGACTGTCTCGCATTGCGAGCGAGACGTTCTGAAGAGTTGGAAGGGGGGTGAATGGGGATCTTTTGCAGGTAAACGCGCATACCTGTGTTTTGTTGGCATTGAACTCAACCAAATTGCTTGTTCCCAAATTTGACATGTGAAGCAAAGATTGGTCGAGTTCAATGACTAGTTCCTACCGTCTCTTTTCTGTTTCTCCCTGACCGCAAGAAGGCTTGCTGTAATATAACTCGTGGATGGTACTATCGTCTGCATAGCAATGAATATGGCCTAAAGGCAAGATATCATTGATATGCAGAAGAAACAGAGTAGGCGAAAGTACAGAGCCTTGTGGAACTCCAGCATTTACTAACATGAGCTGCGAATCACGTCCTTCGATAAGGACACTAATTCTGCGCTCATGCAGAAAGCCAGAAATCCATTTGCATAGGTTGTCAGGGAGTCCATACGCCGGAAGTTTCGAAAGAAGACCGCGGTGCCAGACCCTATTGAAGGCCTTGGCAATATCGAGACTGATCGCCAAGGCCTCACCGTGCTTATCAATTGCCTCCCCCCAGCGGTGCAACACATAAGCTAGAAGATCACCCGTTGATCGTTTTTGGCGAAAACCATACTGCCGATCGCTAATTAGCGAGTGATCTTCCAGATAGCGGACAAGCTGGGTGTTGATGATCCGCTCCATGATCTTGCACAGCACTAAGGTTACGGCAATTGGACGGTAGTTGTTAGGATCTGACCGATCCCCCTTCTTGGGAATCGGTTGAACATTGGCTTCTTTCCAAACTCGAGGCACGACACCAGAAACGTAAGACAATCGGTATAAGCGCGTAAGTGTTGGAGCTAACTCGGCTGCACATTTTTTTATAACAACCGCTGGGATACCATCCGGACCGCTAGCCTTTCGAACATCGAGTGATCGTAGTTCTTTTAATACGTCACGTTGCCTGAATCGTAATTCCGGCATAGTGACACCGCAGTATGGAATAGTAGGTGGTTGCGTGTTACGATCATCGAGCCAGGAATTCGTCGCAAAGAGATTGCCTAATAGTGTCGCTTTCTCTTACGGTTTATAGGCCAGTGTCCCGTCAGAGTACCTCAGTGGCGGCAACGTTGACTGACAAAAATTGGCTTGCACAGCTTTGGCCAGACTCCAGTAGATTCGACTGTTAGTCGGATGACTTACGAGTTCATGACCTAAGCGTGCAATGCGTTGGACATCCGCTCTATTATAGGCCCTCTTACAAGCTTTGGTAGCAGAATTATAGGCTGTTTTGAGGGTGTTGATATTAGGATCCTTGTTAGCGCGACCCTTGATCCAACCACGGTACGAGGCTTGCTTCTTACTGACAGCATCAACACATTCGCGATTGTACCAAGGGCGTCCCCCGCGTTTACCAACGATCTCAGAGGAAGGAATATAATACTCCATTGCCATTACGATCTCGTCGGCAATCGCATCGGCAATCGGTGAAGGATCTTTCCCGTCGAAATAGCGTCGCTTCCATAGAATGGAAGCGAAATAATCCCGCATCCCGTCCCAATCTGCTGACGAGTAGTGCCAAACTTTTCGCTTAATTCTTATTGTGGGTGGAGGTTGAGCGCGTGGCACAGATGATACAACAAGGCAGTGATCCGATGTGCCCAAAGGAGCATTGACCGACACATCATACCCAGTTGGATGGCTCGTCAATAGAAGGTCCAGTAAAGAGGGCGCATGACCTGTGATATCAGGAATCCGGGTGTGCTGGATTACTAGTTGAGTCAGGTCATGTGTTAAGGCGAATGCATGGGCAGTTCGTCCTGCATGGTCCGTCCTAAAGGAACCCAACCAAATTTCGTGGTGTGCGTTAAAGTCCCCTAAGACTACCAATTCTGCAGTAGGAAAGTGCTCTTGTGCGTCGTCTGTTGCCTTACTCATGTATTCAAAGAGCCGAGTAGTCTCAGCATCCCCATCGTGGGACCTATAGAGGCACACGTAGATACGACTTTGAGTGCCCAGGTCCACGTGTAGCCAAAGGATGGAAAAGGAAGGATCCTCCATGCAGCGCAAACGACGACAACACACCTCCGACCGTACATACACACATACACCGGCTTTAACTTGAAAGTTCTAGATGAACACCACCGTCCATAGACACCATCAACACCAGAGGAGTCGCAAGTGCGTTGCCAGCCTGTATTGATGGGGATAGGGGAAGGGAAAGAAGAAGGGATGAAAGGAAAAGGGGAGGTGGGCATGTGGCGCTTTCACTGACTGAACGAAATGTGACACTGCATGCACTGTTACTTCACGTCGGTTTTCTGTGGGAGAGTGGTACTACCCCGTGCGAGACGACCCATTAAAGTTACTACAGTTACATAGACTACAGTTTTTATAAGCAATACAAGAAATTAAATAGATTTTATAAACCAAGTATTCTATTTTTATTATTTCTTTTTTCTGTACATAACACAGATTATTAAATTAACAAACAACGCAGACAAAGTCGCAAGTAGGTACTAGCAAATAAAAATGTACTATATCATCCTATATTTTTTTTTGGATTAATATAAAAAAAGAACATTGTACTTGACCTTCGCCACCACACCTGTGTTTCTTGCAGGGCAGTGCTTGCTCTATTACATTCCCATTACTATTGTATGTTCGACGACATAAATTGCCACACGAGGTGTTTCAACTCTGTTCTCTGGAGTAACAACCTCTATGAATGAATTCTTCTTTAATTAAACATAACCATGAAAAATGTCAAATTCATACACAGTCACATTATAAACTAAAATATAAAATTTTTACAAAAAAAAACTTTATTAATCCCAGCTCTATAAAGATTATATCAAGTAAAGCTTATCTTAATAATACTGTTTGAAATCAGGATTAAATAAAATAACACAGTCCTCGATGAGCAAAAATCTATTGAAATCAACGATTAGATGATTATAATAAGCTTGCTTATTAAATCAACATTAATTACTTGTGTAAATTAAGTATCATATTTCAATTACTAGAGAATGAATCATATGTATCTACTACATTACATTAATGACATACATTACATTAATTAACGTTTTGTTATGTGTAATGTATGTAAAAACCTTGCCGGGTCAACAGCGTAGTCGGTTCGAAAAAAAAAATGATGGGTACTATTTTATTTTTAAAATTATTTATAAACATTGCTAAAATGCATCCAATTTACGTTGCTTAAATCGAGCTTCAAGCGGCTATATATAGACAGGCCAAGGTAAAATAGTACACTACTCTTTCCTCTATTTATAAACCAATTTTCTTTATTTTTTATTGCTTAGTTACTATATATACGAGTTTTTGAAATACACTTTTTCCATAATATCAAAAAATCAAAGCGGCTATTTATAACTCTATGCATTATACTTCAATATTCTTACATTTACAATTTACAATATTTCCAAAATATTACATACAGTTTTTAGCATTTAGAAAAAAATTATAAGAGATAATATATTTGTGCTTTTTAAGAAAAAACTTTGTACTCTTAATTAGTAGAATTTGTATCACTAGGTATCTACTTTTAGTAATAAACTAATGAAGAATTATTAGGTTCATAGACAATATAGTTATGAATATAGAAGGCTGTGTTTATCTTTTATAAGACGAGCGGATTTTCTTATAAAGTATTAATCAAGAACATCTGCGTAATACACTATATTATATTTATCACTAGCTTTTACTGCGATTTCGCCCTCCTTAATTTTCCTTTGTCCTATCACTCGGAAACACCAATTATTTTATAGATTAAATGTAGCCTAAGTAATTTTTGGTATAATCTGTATCTTTGTGTATGCGAAATTTCATAATGGTCGTATTGAGTTGTTACTGCGTTAAAAACAACCAAACTCACTTTCGAATTTGTAATATTTAGTTAGTATTATATTGTAATACTACCGGGCCCGAAGGACGTTGTCTGACAGACTGATAATAAAAAAAAAAACTTGACAAATTATATACCTAAACTTTCGTTATGAATCACAGTATCTACTGGTGAAAACCGCATGACAATTCGTTTAGTAGTTTTTGAGTTCATTGCGAACAGACAAACAAACAGAGGCAGAGGTCTTTGTTTTATAATATGTAATTTTAAAATATAATGTCTATAATATGATAAATTGTATTAAGTCTAATAATAAAAAAGCGTTTACATGCTATATAAAAACAACGGACAGCTTTGTAAATCACATCACTTTTATATTTGCTTTGCTTTCTGCGACGTTGTGGGTCGACGCTGTTTCAAGTGGATTTCATTGTTTCACCGGAAAGAACATTCTTTATTCAAAATGTGGAGATATTTAACTAGGAATTTTCTTCCCTTCTTTCCGCAGTCTACATTATTATTGTAGCAGTCTCTGGTGTCAACGTATGCCGAGAGTCGAGAAGTAGATCTCAATAACGTTTTACAAACAAAAAATTGACTGGCGATTGCAGGTGAATATTATAATTTACCAAAAGAGTTTTTGGCGGGATTTTAATCTGTCATGTACTGGATTTTATATTTTATTCATAATCTTATGTTATTTGACTCTATATTTTGTAAATTTGGTGGTGTTTTACATAGTATAGTTAGTCTATTGTGCATAAGTGAAGTGAATGTAAAATAATACCACGGAGCATGAAATTCTGAGATGCCACAAAAACTCCTTAGAAGGTCTAACAAGGAAGCCACCATCTTGTTAGAATATTGAAATAATCACACGACGCTAGTAATATTATTAACTACACAACAATGGCAATAATAATCTGAAAGATTGGTTGCCAAAAATAAAGATAAAAAAAATATCAAAGTTAATAAATATAATGAATATAAATAAATAAAAAAAAATATTTCCTTTTAAAATGTTATCAATACATAATATTTTACTATTAATTCACAGGCTTTCCCCAAGTTTTTTTTAATGTTCCTAATGCTTTTTTATATCATAGGAGGCAAACGAATAGGTGGATCATCTCATGTTAAGTGATCACCACCGTCCATAAACATCAGCAACACTAGAGAAGTGAGTTGCAAATGCGTTGCCAGCCTGTGTTGATGGGGAAGATGAAGTGGGTAGGTGACCGAACGAAAGGCAACAATGCAAGTGCTGTTACTTCACGTCGGTTTTGTGTGAGAGGGTGGTACGGTAATATCCCGGGCGAGCAGACCCATCCATACTGAAACCAGTCATAACTTCAGCATGGCTCTATCATATATGAAACACATTATTTCTGATCATTATAAAAAACCAACAGTATATTATAAGGTTTTGATTAATATATTTATCCAGCACATATTTATAACAATTAACACGAGATAAAATCATTCAATTCTCGATAACAACAATTAAATAAAGAATTCAAGTCACCCGTATTTCATGTTACTGAAATGTCACTATATTAGTTGACATAGTTATGAATAAATTTTCGTCCGAAAAAATAAATACAAATAATACACCGATGCCGATTTTACATGCATAGACGAATGCCCAATTCAATCACAATATAAATATGTATCAATTAATACAAATGCAAACTTTACGGTATTAAATTTGTTAAGATTGATTAGTGTTTCGATAGCTTAAATAACAACTAAATATGTTTGTATAAAACCATGCCTTTTGTTATATTATTTAAAAAAATAAATTCCATTTCCAACCACAATTATTAATTTAGTTACTCGATTAAAATTTCATTTCATAAGGGACGAATTTCATTGACTGCTAATGCCTGACGTCATATAAGTAAATAAATAATTAACCTATTAGTTATTTTTAAGAACTTTTTTATACCTTGATAAATCAACAGTATTTAGAAGATTATTTGTTAAACTAAGTATCACAATGCAATCAAAATCTTTAAACTAAAACCTAAACCTTTAAACTAAAAACACATATTATAACAACATTTTTAATTGACTGTCATTTTAAGAACTATTAGGTACCCTTACAACTTAATGTAAGTTCTTTTGCAAGAAAAGTTGTTTTAAAGTGGTACAAACGAATTTTTGGCGGGATTTTAGTCTTTCGTGTAGGGATTTTATATTTTATTCAGTCTTTTGTAATTTGACTCTATATTTTGTAAATTTGGTGATGTTTTACGTAATGTAGTTAGTTTATTGTGCATAAGTGAAATTAATGGAAAATAATACCAGGGAGCATGAAATTCGGAGAAGCCAGAAAAACTCCCAGGAAAGTTCTAACAAGGTTGATTTTTTTTTTCGAGATGTCTACGCTATTGACCCAGCAAGGTCTTAACAGCTTCACCGGAATACTAAGGTGAGCGCTTAAGGCACTCAACCGATTTTATTATGGCAATCAGCTCAAGGGTGTACGGCACACCTCGGCTTGGCTGTTGCCTGTTGCATGCAAAATCGCGACCTATCTTAGCTAACCTAGCTAACTATTCATATGTGTATGAGTTGTTGAAACGTATATGTGTACCAAACATACACGCCTCAACAACTTCTCCATATATTTATTATCGGAAAATTGAAAGTTTTTCAGTTCGATAAGGGACAAAAGTAAACCCTTCCACTTTCATGTGTAAGCGTGTAGGCGTGCACGTGTGGAGGTGATCGTGTAGTGTTGTAGCAGTGATGTATATTTGTGTGTCACCATATCGCGCAAGCAACGCACTCAAGGGCTCCCTACCGAGGGATCGAACCTAGGCTTGAGCCGCTGCCGTGGGAGGCCTAATCGGGTGTGCGGGAGCGAAATTAACCCCCAGACCACGGCGGCGTGATCTGTGGTTACGCGGGCGTGGGCATGAGCACGCTCTGTTTCGAGGGACAGGCTGGTACTGATCGTTCGCTGACGTGATTAAATCAGGAGGGTCGGTAAAAATGCATCGCGGACGTCTTTTATAACGCGCAGCGTTAGGTACGGGTTCATAGTTTGCGGCGGATATCACTAACGGATTGGGATGATTCGCGGCTTTTTCAAAATAACTAATCTTAAGTGATTTTACATACGCCCAGATAGAAGGGATCTCTAGGTCTCTATGGAGATTGACTCTCCGGATATACCACGGGGCACCGGTCACTTTACAAAAACACGATTTTGGAGAACCTGCAGCTTATCAAAGTTATCTTTGGACATATGCGCAAAAACGGGGCAGCTATATGTTATCACAGGATGGATACACGTCTTATACAAAGTGAGCTTGTGTCTGAGGGACATCTTGCTCTTATGACAAAGCAACGGATGGAGGGGACCCAAGACCATAGCGGCTTTGTTTCGCACTCTGTCTATATGTGAATTGAACTTTAAATGTTTATCTAATGTAACACCGAGATATTTGACCTCTTCGACCAAGGGATATCGATTCCGTATAGCCTGATGGGCTCAAATTTATTAGTGCGTTTCGTGGGATCGAAGAGTATTGCGGCACTCTTATCGGGATTAATTTCTATGCGCCATCAACGAAACCATTCACCGAGAGTATGAACGGCTTTTTCGATGCGCTTCCTAAGAAAGTCCGAACGCCAGCCGGAAGTGTAAATAACGGTATCGTGAGCGTAACAACCTACCTCGACCCCCCGAGACCGAGGTAGGTCACTGATGAACAGATTGAAGAGCGTGGGCGCGAGTATGGAGCCCTGTGGCACACCTAAGCGTATCGGGTGGGGCAGCGATAGTTCACCATCCACTCTGAAGCGGTATGTCCTATCAGTGAGATAATCGTGGATAATATGAATTAACCTATCGGGTACGCGAAATTTACATAATTTATGGATGAGCTCTCCGTGTCAGACCTTATCGAAGGCCTTGGCGACATCGAAGAAGACTGCAATTGTGCGTTTCGGTTTACGTTTCGGATCGGCGTTAAATTTAGAGAAAATGTACTCCGTGAGGCGGTGTACTTGATTCGTGCAAGAGTGTTCGGCGCGAAATCCAACCTGCTCAGGTCGTATTAATTTTAAATCTGTTATCGAGAACTGGAGACGGTTCAGAAGGAGCCGCTCGTAAAGTTTTCCTAAGGTATCTAACAGACTAATGGGGCGATAACTAACGGGAAGCGTAGCTTTCTTGCCGGGCTTACACTACGGCCTTTTTCCAGACGGCTGGAAAGTGACCCTGGGACATAGCCGCATTGAAGACGCAGATCAATAGAGCTATGATGCGATCAGGAAGGAGTTTCAGAACCTCGTTCCTGATCCCATCGGGACCTGGAGACTTCCTAGGCTTGAGACGTTTGATTGCGCCTGCAACTTCATCGAAAGTGATCGCGGTTAGGGTATCCGCCGGAGGAGACGCGAGTACATGCTCCGCAGCTGATTCGATTAATCCGTTATGGAAAGGGTCAGTGTTATCAGTGTTTGGCGAACACTATTTCTCTAAGCTTGCGGCAAGGCATTCTGCTTTTTCTATGCTATCGAACGCAGGAGGCAACCCGGGGCCTCTGTCGAGAGGAGGCATTGGAGTGACCATATCTGATTTGAGAGTTCGCGCTAGAGTCCAGTACGACAGGTGAGACGGTTGGAGACCCTCCAGGAGTCTGTCCCACCTGTCGCCCCGGATCTCAGAAATACGAGACTTGACTGTTTTACGTAACAAACGTAAAGGATCGCGATTCTCTACAGACGGGTAAGCGTCGTAATCTCGAGTCGCGGCGTTCTTTTCCGTGATCAATGCTCTCACGTCGTCAGGGAGTATAAAACGGCGATCGTTCGCCGCTTGTACCTCTTTCGAGGTCACCCTGGTTCTAACAAGGGATTTACCATCTTGTTAGAATATTAACTCACACGACGCTTAATATTGAAGTGATCGCACGACGCTTGTAATATTATTGACTAGGCGACAATGGCAGTAATAATCTGAAAAATTGATTGCCTAAAATAAAGTGGTACAAACTTTTAGAGCTGATTTTAAATCGAACCCCGTTAACACAATTTTGATGTCTCAAAATGGGGTACGGATCAAATTTTGAAAACGCTATGACTTTTTTCACTTTGAGGTACAAACGGGTACAAACGAAACACTATCGAATGGTATCATCATAATATAGTTTTTCTACAATGGGGTGCCAAGTTCACATAACTTTTATTATTTGGTTTTTGAAATAGTTCTCAAAGATCATAGCAATGATTAAACACCGCGAAAAATAAATTATTAAAAAAGGCATTCTTATTTAGCTTCGTTATACGAAGTAGTCTATGCTTCACTTGTCCCGTCGCTTTGATTTGTTTTGATATGAAATGTAAAGAGGACAGACGTCGGTGAATACGCGCCGCAGAATATTGCTGCTTGAATGGAAAATATGGCAAAACCCCCACTTGAAAATGAATCACCCTTTTTGTATTAAATCTAGAGAACGAAACCAGTGAAAGCTATTTATTAAAATATGAAATATAATAATGTCTCAAAGCTTATAGAATTCTCTTAATCAAGATAATAATAGGTTTAACTGTAAACATAAATGATTTATGTATCTAAATAATTTAAATTTTGTTTAAGTTATAAAAATATTAAATTATGCTATTTGTTTTAAATTGTTATATTTTTTAACAATTTTCAGTATTTAGCTACTTTTTAAAGCATTACAGGTCAATAACTGAACTTCAATTTATAAAACATAATAATGTAAACTAGTAGGCGCCCTGTGGTCGACATTCGACCATAGTTAATTGATTTTGTAAAGTTTGAACTTCATTAGAGTTCTTTTATTAAAAGGTATACTTCTATAATCAAAGGTTTTCATCATGACTACTCAGTTATTTGCCATTTGCCATGATCTTTATTATATAATCATTAAAAGGAATCTTTGCGTAAATGAAAATTAATTATAAATTGGAAACAAAAACCACGTGGTAAAGCTCGAATTTTAACCAAACATAACTTTACGAAAATAAAGAAATTAATCGCAACCCATGACACAATTTTCAATTAATTTTACACGACACCATGCGGTTGTATTTGTAGGTGATATTGAATTAAATTTAGTCTGTTCATTATGAGAAATAGTGATATGCCCAGTATCGTTTGGAAAAGTAATGGATGCACAATACAATCAAATGGTGAATCCAACACAAAGACGTTTTTAATACTACCAATAAATAGCATTTGAAAATAAATTCTTTTTTGTCGCTACGTGAGATTGAATTGCAACATTGTAACCGCGGAGGTCTAAGTCATGGATTACTTTTATGAACAAAATTCCTATTTTGATTATACAAAGTATTATTTGGCTCATTGTTTTATTAAATAATCATTTGAAGTGAGTTCACCATAAAAAATAATAAACATTACAATAATAGTTATATTTTATAATATCATTGTTGAATGTAGGATGAAAAATGGTAATTAGAACGTAAGAGTTAAAAAATACATATAGTCGAGCATAGCAACCTCCTTCATAAACCTTTTTTGAACTTCCTTATTATTGAAGGCTGTCAAAATGTCTTTTTAATTTACATATGTGTATATGTTGTGTAAAATTCGAGTAGTAGTGTGAGTAGTGGATATTTTTATTAATTTAATGTACTTCTAATACATTTTATATAAAATAAACAGCTTTCTGCACTTATCCGCCATATAAACTTTAACTATGCCAAATTTCAAGTTCACCCGTTGATGGGAAATAGGTTAAAAAGGGGTACAATTTTTTTGCTTCACGTATTAATATATAGATAGATTATTAACTTTTTTTCATAATATAGTTTGCTAATACTTTTGCTAAAATATTACTACTGTATCTAGTAGCATCCATACAACAACATAAACTAAAAACATAAATTAATTGTAGGTTATACTTTAGATCAGTGGTAGACACATGATAGATTAGATTAATGGAGGGCCACAAAGTTTAAGAAAATCTAGAGGAGGGTCAGAATTATAGAAAAAATGCATTTTATATTAAAGCTTTTAATAAACAAAATCTAAAGAGTAAAAAGTAAATTTAAAGTTTAAATATATATTAAGCGAAGCACAAAATAATTCATGCACTATAAAATATTTTTTTTTTTACAAAAAGGTATTATAATATTTCAAATGTAACTTACGTTTGTAAAAATTGTTATCATAAAAAGAGGATTTCGTAAAAATAATACTCATTAATTTTAATTGCTATGAAGGCAATATAATAAAAATGAACTATATAAAAAATAAAATATGCTATTGTGTTTGTACCGTATATGACTATCGGCACAAGAATATCCAATTACCTTGCATTGACTAACTACACTCCCTGCCTTTAGAGAGTTCCTCGCTGCTACGCACATACATGAAGCCTTTTTACAGGTCATCAACCTGTCAACACAAAGCCTAGGGTTAGAAAATATGTAGACAACACAAGTTGTTAAAAGCGTTCAATTTATTTATGTGACGTGCTTATTACTAAGCAAGCTGTTATTATTTTTATAAATATTTTAAAATTCAATAGAAGCAAAGTTATTGTTATGTTCCATTTTTACAGTGAATTCAACTCTCTCAGTAAATTCTCGCAATTTGCAGCGTTCTGCGCTCTCTTAAAATCTTTTTGACTCGTCGTCGTTTTTTTATCGGTTGGAATTTATCAAGAATTTTATAATTCTAGCCAAACAAAATTTACTCTTTTATATCGCACTTAAAGCACAGATGCGTTTAACATAGTAACTTCCTTATATACAGTAGACTCAGTTTTATCTATAGTATAAATAAAATTATACATGCAACACGCGAATACTACTAGATGGATTTTGATCAAATGTTTTTCGTTATCCATCTTAGTTACCTGTTATAATAAAAATAATAAAAAATATCACAGTTTAAAATGAAGTTACTAAAGTTTTAAAGAATTTAGAGTTTTATAAGTGCGTTCAGTGATTTTTTAAGTGGGGCAAGCGGTGTAATGCGCACAAGCAGAGGAGGGAAACAAACAGATAGCATTGTTTTTTTTTTTTTTCGATATGTAAAGGCTGTTGACCTGGAAAGGTCTTTACAGCTTCACCGAACTATGCAGATAGCATTGTTTACAAATAAATTTTGTAAGACAACTATCTTTTTGCTTAGCATTTTTTCTGCTTTTCCTCCGTATATAAAATATATTATGAAGATAATAGACCATGCAGACGAAGTTACGGGTATTATTTAGTATGAATAGAACCGAAATAAATTATATGTCGTGTAATTCATATTAATCTAATAACTTTAAACGAGCAATTCTTGTATATTTTTATATTTGTATATATTCAGGATCTCGGAAACGGCGTCATCTATTGCCGTGAAACTTAGTATATAGGTAGTTTCGGGGACGATAAATCGATCTAGCTAGATTTTATTCATGGAAAACTTTTTTTTAATGTTTTTTAAAGAACCGAGCTAGGCTCGGTAGCCCAGGTACTGTATATTAATATACATACGGAGTTCCTTTGAGATGACAAAATAATGTACCGTATGAATTCTAAGAACCACTTATTTTATCCTTCTGGAAATAAAGTACAAACTCATTTGGGGTTTCCTTTTCGTCTATAATTTTTTCTTTGTTTAGTTTACAAGTCAAGGTTAAGGGCGTCCGCGAGAAATAATTTCTCAAAAGAGTAAACATCGAAATTAGATTTGTGAATCACTCCATAATTTTTCATGTTTTTCTAAATTTATCGAAAGAGTTCATTGATATCTTACTATTTATTTAAGGCACATATTTCGTAGAAATTGTCATACTAGTTTTACGCCTGTTACAACGTTCATTTAGAATCTCCCAAGTCAACGATATTTTAAGCTATTGCATAGCTTCTATCGCGGGCCTTGAGCGTGGAGACCGAATCCAAAAATTCCGTAACGAAATAACCTAACACCTCCCACTCTGCCTACCATGTAGCTCGGCCGAGCGTTCGCTTAGCATATATATGGTACGACTGTACAAAGCTCGCACGGATCGAGACTTTTTTTTTTCGAAATGACTACGCTATTGACGCAGCAATTAACAGCTTCACCGGACTACTAAGGCGAGCGCTTAAGGTACTCAGCCGATTTTATTTCGGCAACCAGCTCAAGGGTGCATGGCACACCTCGGCTTGGATGTTGCCTGTTGCACGCAAAATCGCGACCTATCTTAGCTAACCAAGCTAACTATTCATATATGTATGAGTTGTTGAAACGTATATGTGTACCAAGCATATACGCCTCAACAACCCCTCCATATATTTATTATCGGAAAATTGAGAGTTTTTCAAGTCGATAAGGAAAAAAAAATAGTAAACCCTTCCACTTTCATGTGTAAGCGTGTAGGCGTGCACGTGTGTGGGGGTGATCGTGTAGTGTTGTAGCAGTGATGTATATTTGTGTGTCACCGTATCGCGCAAGCAACGCACTCAAGGGCTCCCTACCGAGGGATCGAACCTAGGCTTGAGCTGCTGCCGTGGGAAGCCTAATCGGGTGCGGACCGAGACGAGCTGCTCCGAAATCGGACGAAAGTATACTGGTGTATAGGTATTTATCATCTATGTACAACAGTGAATATCTGTACTCGTATAATTTGTGTACAAAGTGTTTTCCTGAATAACCTACATGTATTGTAAGATAATAAAAATATTTTGAACAATATTAACTTCTCATTTATTTAATAAAAGAAAAAAAATTGTTTTCTTATCGGTCACCACGTTAAAAAAGTGTAACTTGAATTAATATCAAAGAAAAAAAACAAAGGAAAAAAAATACTGCATAAATAAAATAAATAAATAGTTATAATTGCATAAGTTAATAAAAAATGCTATGCAATAGCTTTACCGCGGCAGTCCCCGAGTGCCACACGTTTTTTTTTCTTCACAGACTACTATGACATCCCTAGATTTAGTAGAAAAATATGATTCATTAATTTTTTTAATAATGCTACCTGCAAAAGTTACTTCTTATTTATGCCCTTATTAATCTTATGTCCTGTGTCTAAGCTTTCGCAAGGATGCAGAAATATGTAACAAATCATTATTACAAGGAATATCGACTTGAATGAAATTTTTATAATATGTATACGACCTTAAGTAATTTCTTTCAGACTTACTGTTCTAAAACCATCTTCTATATAAATCAATAAATATGAAGTATCTTGTTATATGCGCATAAATACTTCGAATGGATGTCAATCAATTTTCATGTTGTGGTTAAGTCTGAATGGGTAGCTGACATCGCGACACAAGATTTTTATTTTTTTTTTACGTTATACCTTCTTTTACTTTTAATATATCTTAGTAGGTTACTATATTTATGATTATTGGTAGATATTTCACTTGTATGTTTACTTAATTGCAAAATGTCATAACGCTAATGTCATTTGTCAAAGATGTCAGTGTCAGTATTGCTACCACAGACTAAAGAATATCACGAATACCACAGACTGTTTTTCGTATATTTATGTTTCCAATTAATATGATTTGCGTTCTGTTTTCGCCTTTTTTAGTTTATACGTGAAATTGTTTTATATTTAATTTTATATTTCCCAGGATTGTAATAGATTGCTACTCTGTATGTTTACTTGTACCAGTGTAATCGAATTAGTGTTTTTGTTTGTTAGTATTTTCTCCAACCAACCAGCTGTAGATGTGAAGCATCTATAATTAATTTTTAGTTGATTTTCAATCATAACATAGTTTATTATACATATTATATAATAATAACTAAATTTATATTTATTTATATATATATTTATGTGTATGGATAGTACGGATAGCTCTGATTCTTTTTACTCTTGTGACTCCTTTAATTCTTCGACTGATTCTTTACATGTAAATATTAGTGATAAACTTAATGATGTCTTCACTAATTATTCAAGAAACTTAAACATTTGTCATATTAACGCGCAAAGTATCCCAGCACACCATGCTGAACTTCTTGATACCTTCCGCAGCGATCTTATTCACGCTTGTCTAATATCCGAATCATTCTTGAAGCCACCATTACCCTCCGCTTTTTTTTCACTACCTGGCTATGTTCTTATTAGAAATGATCGCACAGGAAAAGGAGGCGGTGGCGTGGCCATATATTTACGCTCTGATATTGAATTCAAAATAATATCCCAATCTACTTCCATATATTCTAAGGATATGGAATATATATTTTTAGAGATTACGCTTAGTACGATGCCTTTTCTGTTAGGAGTGATATATGCACCTCCAGCAGTAGATTATTTTGATAGGTTTGAACAATTGCTTGAGACGTATTTACCTATTTATGATCACTTACTTATCATGGGTGATTTTAACACATGTCTCCTACGAAATGACAACCGGTGTAAGAAACTTAAACATATTATGGACTCTCTGAATCTAAATATACTTGAATCTGGTACCACCTACCATATCCATAATTCACATTCTATTTTAGATCTTATTCTTACCTCAAATATTGACCGCATATCCTGTCACGGACAACTTGAAGCGCCTGGTTTTTCACATCACGACCTTATCTATGCTTCCTATAGGCTCAAAGCTCCCAGATCCAAACCAAAAATTTTACTCCAGCGATGCTTCTCACTTATTGACAAAAACAAACTTCTAAATGATGCACAAAATATAGATTGGTCACAGATCGTGGGTGTCGATGGGATTGATGATAAAGTTAGTCTCTTTAACGAATTTGTATTAAAACTATATGATAAACATGCCCCGTTACGTCCAGTGCGTATAAAACGTCCTTCGGCACCTTGGATGAATGATGAAATTCGTTCACTCAGGGCCCGCCGAGATCGTTTAAAACGGAGGCATAAGAAGAATCCTACAGATGAAAATTGGAGTGCTTTCAAGAATGCTAGAAATCGCTGCAATCAGATAGTTCGAAACGCTAAACGGAGATTTTTCCACGCAACAGTCGAAAGCTGTGATTCAAAGGATATCTGGAAGTTTTTACGCACCTTAGGCTTTGGGAAAAAACAGCACGCCACAAACATTACTTTGGATGTAAACGATTTAAATAGTCATTTTTCAAAACCAGCTCACGTCCTCAGTGATAACATTAAGGCTTCAACTATTAGTAGTATCCTAGACACGGATTCGTCTAATAACTTATTTACATTCTCCCCAGTCATTGAAAAGGAGATTTTAAATATTATTATGTCTATTTCAAGCAGTGCTACTGGTTACGATGGCATTGGACGTAATCTTATAGTTCCAATATTAGATACTATTTTACCTTTCATAACACATATTATTAACTTTTCTCTTTATTCTGGTACATTTCCCTCGTTATGGAAAAACGCACATATAATCCCCTTACAAAAACAAAGCCATCCTACTGAGACCAAACATTATCGCCCCATCGCTATCTTACCATTTTTATCTAAGGTTCTCGAGCGAGTAGTACATCGTCAATTAGTTGCCTTTTTAAACTTTAACTGTGTCCTTAATACTTTTCAATCTGGTTTTCGCCCGGCTCATAGTACTTGCTCTACATTAATTAAAATAACTGATGATATACGCCGCGCTATGGATAATAGTAAGCTTACTCTTCTAACTTTAATCGATTTTAGTAATGCATTTAACTGTGTCGATCATGATATTTTATTATCACTTCTTTCTTCTCTTAATATGTCTCAATCTGCTGTTGAGTGGTTTTCTTCCTACCTGAAAGGACGTCGACAACGTATCAAGATTAATGATTTATTTTCTGATTGGTGCGATGTGGTTGTCGGCGTACCTCAAGGGGGTGTTTTGTCACCTCTACTTTTTTCTATTTTCATTAATACGCTTGTTACAAAAATACAACATAGTAGTTACCATCTATACGCAGATGATGTTCAGCTCTACCAACATTTTGAACTTGATGCTGTTTCAGAGTGCATACGAAAGATGAACGATGACCTGAACTGCGTTCACTCTTGGAGTGAGGAATACGGTCTTTTTGTAAATCCAATAAAAACACAAGTCATAATTGTCGGTCGCCGAGCTGCCCTAAGCCGGCTAAATATCGAAACTTTACCCAAAGTTACGTATAATAACATTAGACTAGAATACTATTCACAGGTTAAAAATTTGGGCCTGCACATTTCCCAAGACTTATCATGGGCTGAACATATCAATACAATCAGTAAAAAGATTTATGGAGTAATGCATTCCCTTAAAAGAATGCAAAATTTTTTACCATTCTCAACCAAGAAAACACTTGTCAACTCGCTGTTACTTCCCATAATTGATTATGCCGATATAACTTATCCTGACCTTACAGAGGAGTTACTCAATAAACTCGACCGTCTACTAAATTTGTGCATTCGCTACATTTTCGGGCTTCGTAAGTACGATCATATCTCTCAATTTCGTGCGCAACTAAACTGGCTAGATATACGTTCTCGTCGAAATGCTCACATATTGCATTTTCTATATCGTATTTTATTTGACCCTCAATCTCCACAATATCTCCAGGAGCGATTCATTTTCCTAACGGCTCATGGGCGTGATCTTCGTTCGGCATACGCCAAAACTCTGGAGATACCTCAGCACAGATCTAATGTATATTCGAACTCCTTCACAATAACTGCCATACGATTATGGAATTCATTACCGCGTCGACTTCAAGAAGCTGAAACTATAAATAACTTTAAAATTCAATTACACCGACATTTAATTGAGAAACAGGAGGCAGAGTGCTCATAATTGTGCAATGTTTATTACTATCTTTGTTATTGTTATATATTTGTATGTATGTATGTATGTTTATATGTGTATGTATATTTATACTATATATATATTTATTTATTTTATTATTTAGGTGCATATATGTATATATTTATGTATATATATTTCTTTATCAATTTTCTTTTGCTTTTTATTGGCACTACCTACAAAAGTCTTTGACATCAATACCGCTGGTTAGCTGGAAGAGAATGCCTCATGGCATTAAGCTCGCCAATGTACAACCAAATGTGTGCAATAAAGAATTCATTCATTCATTCATTCAATCAATTCTTTTTGGTTAATAACGTAGGCCAGTGGTCCTCAACCCTTTTTTAAACGGCCCACAAACACGTTTCACTCATGGTGTCGCGGGCCTCAAACTACAAACGTTTAGGTATTAAATAAAAAATGTAATTTCAAATTAACAACGTATTAATGTAATGAAAGATGTTTGTCCAATAAAACAATTTGAATAAACCTTATACCGTAAGGAATGCATTGCGGTCGGGTTATCTGGGATCTATTTAGTTTACTCAGTTTCAGTTTTCATCAGTATTTCTAAAGGGTAAGAAATTTAAAATGATTGAAAATTAAGTATAATAGGGTAGGCTAACTACAAAGACGCGGCAAGCCGCAGGTTGAGTATAGCTGTCCTAGACACTTGGCTATTATTTAAAAAAAATACGATACCTTGATTTAGTATATATACATTTTTAAGGATTTTGAAAACTACGATTTTTAATAGCACTGCCAATGATAAAAAATATAGACATATTTTTGTTTAATTTTTTTACGATCTACCCTCTTTATATAAAATATATTGTTAAGATAATAAGTAACGTAGACAATGTCGCTGGTTTATAATTTGTAATTTTTTTAAAGAAGTTTAAGTATTCTGAACTATTGTGTAAAGGATAGGTGATTTTTTTTTTACTTTATTTTTGGCAATCAATCTTTCCAATTATTATTGCCATTCTCACGTAGTCAATAATATCACAAACTTCGTGTGATCATTCCAATATTAAGCATCGTGTGAAACCATATTCTAACAAGATGGTGGATCCCTTGCTAGAACCTTCCAGGGAGTTTTTGTGGCATCTCAGAATTTCATGCTCCGTGTTATTATTTTCCATTCACTTCACTTATGCATAATAAACTAACTATATTACGTAAAACACCACCAAATTTACACAATATATAGTCAAATAACACAAAATTATGAATAAAATATAAAATCCACTACATGAAAGACTAAAATCCCGCCAAAAACTCCGATTAATGAGTGAAGAAGAGAGAGAGGCAACAGAGAAAGTAGCACGGAGGGATGATAACGGTTTTTCCTTATGTGACAGTCAACTTTTACCAAAAGTTGCATTAAGTAACTACGCCTTAATAGCACGGATATTAGGCACAAATAATAAAACAATAATTTTGGATATTTTTAGTTTCATACTTATGAATATAAAGTGTTATTTAAACCAACATTACAAACACCATTAAGGCCACAGTGTGTACACGACATTTTTAAAATTAACTAAAATAATTAAAGTAGCTTAGGCTAATAAATAATGAAATAAAACCACATCTTAAAAAAATATTGTGAGGGAAGAATTTTGCTTTTAATTTTCTACACAAACAATTTCTGATTGTTTAGCTAATGAGAGAAAAATGTCATTTTAAACAACAAGACTGAGTTCCTCAGGATATATTTTTCTCGAGTTTTATTAAATAAACGTCAACTTAATAATTAATTCCTTAATACTATACTGATTTTAATTAATTTTTAGTCTGTAGCTTTTTGTATCTGTCTGTACGATTTTAGATTTCGTAGTTCAATATTATTTATCTCTTATGTACTAACTCAATAAATATTTTCTGTTTCGATAGGCAGTTGACATTAAGTAGACATTATATTTAAATATTGTGTATTACTTGTTGTATAAGTATTCTGAAAATCACTACTACGTCTTCGCTCTTGACATAAAAATTACAAGATGTTTTAAACCGCCTTTCATAATGTTTAAATAAGCTGTGGTTTCATGTCACAAGGAACATTGGTATTTATACATAATAAATATAAATTTGTAGAATTAATACATAAAACTATAGTATAAAAACAAGTGGATGATATTTGAGACAACACCAATCGAAACGAATTGGATGGTACGATGAAAACAAAAAAACATATTTAAAAAAATGGTCAAAGAAAAAAGAACAATCTTCAAATAGGCATGAACTCAAAAGGTGTAAATTTTATTTTATATTTTAATCACTTAATTTTACATAAAAGTTTGTCTTAACTTTAAAACAATAATTAGGAATCCAGTTACAAAATCCAAATAAAAATATTATAAATTTATTTTATTGAAAAAAAAAAGAAATTTATGTATTTGCAGGACAAATTATCCGTGAATTATTATCTCTTAATGTAACGTTCAAGGCTCTTGATTATACACAAAGTTTACGAGTTACAAACTAAGTGGGTTTAATTTAATCACTACTAAAACGATAAGACTATTTAACTTATTCATCTAATAGTTGAAAAACAAAGTGCAATTCAGTTACACGATTTCCAAAAATTAAAGCACAAATAGACATAATTATTACCACAACAAAGCTCAAGGCAGTGGCATTATTCCTACGTAGTGGTTAACTAATTAATGGTGACATCATTAATTTGATGTTCATTATCCGTTTTGCGTTATCGACAATGACAATAGTCGGCCGATGTTATTGCAACATGCAAATAAACATGTATTATATAAAAAGCAAAAAGCGCAAAAGCGAGAACGATTTATATTGCTTAAAGTCACGGTGTGAAAATGAATATATATTTCTGCACTAATTTCTACTCGCGGCTTCACCTTCATTAATATCGATTTTAACTATTTCTCAGTGACAGTACTTTGATGAAAAGTAACTTATGTTTTTTCCTGTACTATTTTAAATTAACGTGTATGCAATTTAATAATGATCAGTCGAGTAGTTTAGACGTGAGAGTGTAACAAACAAACAAATTCATTTTCTCATTTATATAATACTAGCTGTGCCCACGACTTCGACCGCGTGGGACCTGATATACAAACAGTGACTAATAAAGACATTTGAATGTATCGAGTTTAATAACCATCTATCATTCTCTCGTTTTTAAGACGATTCCTCATTAAAATTACAATAACTTTTGGTAGATCGAACTAATTTTAATGAACCAAAGACTAAACTGTACTCGAAAATAAGCTTTATGATTTGGAAGTGATACTTCTAATGCGACTTCCAACAAAGTTGCGTTAAACGTTTAACGCTTCCATGGAGGGGGTATGAAAGCATTGTTGCGATAAACGTTCAACGCTCCTGGGGAAGGGAAATAGAAAGAGATAAATGAAATTAAAAATATTATAAATTAAAATAGAACAAGAAGTACAAATTTCATAAATGTTATAGATTTGGATATTTCTCCACGCGAAAATGATAATTAAAAAACGCGATCAATTGTGAATTGTAAGCAATGTTAATAAAGTTTGTTTTAAAGAAACAATATGATTTCACTAAAAATCAATTTCTACCCCTTCTTATTTTCATTTCCACATGACGAAGTTTCACTTCTTTTTTTTTATAGAAGCACGACAAAGTGACTGCACTAAGCCTGATGTTAAGCATAGAACAAACCAAAAATATCGGCAACCACCGAGAGACAGATTATCCATCGCCGGTCGCCGCTGTCATGCCGGCCATAATGACGAAAGTCGCCCAGTACTGGATATGCACAGGCTGATCCCGAAACGCGACGCGCAGAAGCGAGTCACTATGACGGGCTTTTTCACCATATGCATGGTGGTTGCGACCCAGTCGGGCTGTAAAACCCTAACACCCCGCTCTCGCCATTGCCTCGTTCGTTGATCAGCAGGGTGCACCACGTGCAGGTGAGGTTGGCTTGGGTGTCTCAAGTCTTAAGATGTTATTCGACACCCCTTACACCCCCTTCGACACCCGTTACACCCCATTTGACACCCTTTACACCCCATTTGACACCCCTTACACCCACTTCTTTTGGGCGGAAAGACTCCATGCACTATTTTTTTTAAAGGTTTCACCTTGAACGTAGTAATTTAGCAGTGATGCGTGTTCATATAAACAGACAAACTGATATTTCTAAATATCGTTAGAATATATTTTATTATTTACTCCTAGACACCTGCAACATTTTTTTTTAAACTAGACAGTATAGACACTTTAGATTTACATTCTTATTATATGTACAGACGAAGATTAGTTAGGAAGTTACGATATTGTCTTTTTTGTGTATTGCAATACGTTAAAAAACAGCAAATTACAGCAGAATAACTGACAACAACTTATAACAAAGAGAGCGTTGAAAGTCATTATTATATGTCCGTTATAAGCACAGGATTGTAGTCCGGTGAAGCTGTTAAGATCTTGCTAGGTTTATAGCGTAGGCAGTTCGAGAAAAAAAAATAAACACAGGATGATTCACATGTTCTACATCTCCAAGTTATTTCCTGTACAAAAAAAACATAAATATATTTTGACCAAGCTTTTAACCACGACTTAGCTCACAATAATCTAGATTTAATCTTTCTGAAACATTTTTTCTGTATGAACTCTATTTAAAATTTTTATATTAAAAATAAAACTCGACCTGCCTTATTACATACAGGTTTGTTCGTCAAATACTCGCTTGCATATGGCATACAACCTAACTGCTAACAACATTTGCAATATTAATAATTATGCGAACCCGTCCATCGCACCGCGCCGGGTTGATATAACCGGTAATAACAGACGATTCTGGATGGCATCGGGATTAAACAATGTGCCCAACTTCACTATTTAATGAGATATTAAGAGAGTACCGCAATTCGCTTTTAAAATTTTCATGACACAGTGAGGATTTTCTTTATGAGGCGTAAACTTTATCACCCATATATTATACGGTTGTTTCTATGCCCAGAAATACGATTGATAAGAGACTTGCATTTCACTTTGAGTACATAAACAGATAAATTCGAAGACGAATATTTACTCAACATTTGAAATTTCTTGTCCTTGCGTCATAACTATCCATTAAAGCACTAAGCTTCCCGGATAATATGATTCCTTCAAAAGGTTAGTTCACAGTATACAAGGTATTTAAATGCAAAGCTGATATTTCTAGACTATATACAGTTATACATTAAATGGAATCAATGAAATAAAAGAAGCATTTGTATATAAGTACATTCATTCTAACTTACGTCGCTTATTATATAGTTCTGGTAACTTTGTTGAATGTATTATAGTACATTTACATCTAGGCATATAATTCGAATAAAAAATAATATTAGAAATGATCACAAAGTAATCTTTACTAATATTATTAATCTCTAAAAACTGTTTGAATTTGCTAATGTCTTGAATTACGGTCAGATTTTAAATATTCTATTTGTACTTTATAGAATAAATGTTAAGAAAGATTACGGGGTATTTAACGCCATGTCACGAAATTTGAGAGCGAAGAAATTATTATATGTGCGTCACAGCAATGGTTATTGAAATCTAGGGCGTGTTGACCATCCGACGGGAGTCGAACATTACCGATGAGAGACGAATAGTGAATGCTAAAGTCAATGAAACATTACACCGTGCTTTTCATACAAGTAATTGGTTCCCTACAGAATAGTTTCGGTTTAACATTTGTTTAAGTGTCAATAATAATTCAAAAATTTCACAGATTAAACTCGAGTGAAAACGCGTTTCACATCTAGATTGATTTTTCTTAAACACACCATGCAAGAGTAGCATGGTAACAATATAAAAAAAAACCAAAATAATTAATAACGAGTTCTAGCAACTCGTATAAAAAAAAGTATGACATCCAAAAATCAAAGCAGGCTTCATCAATTTTGAACTTTACAGTCAATTAGATACTTTATGCGAGCACACATTAATCAATAGAGGATGATTAATGGAAGTAACACACAAGCCTGATCGCTTGATGGATTAGCGTCCATTTGGTTCTGCATGATTCGCTGAGTGCTCCACCTGTGTCCTTGTTTGTTTTACTTAAACTTTTAACAAACAAACTTGTACTGTATTAAGTACAGATGATTAATGTTAGCCTCGGAGGTCCATTATAAACACGGACAGCATGAAAATTTAGTTTATAATATTCTGTAACAAGTTAAACAGAATTTAATGCACGAATCTTTTTATTTTTCTTAAAAATTTCTACCTGGTTTATAGATAGAGGATACCCGTTTCTAGGTAAGATATTTTCCTCTACATACATTAAAATCAATTGCCAAATATATGTAAACCTATTACTTCACAAGCACTAGACATATTTGGTTCATTTTTATTGTTTTTAATGGTCCGGACAAGGTTTGAAAGAAAGTAATTAAAAAAACTAAATAATTAGTGAGTCTGAATACATTACGGAAATCTTTAAAAATATCGATAGAGTGAACAAACACATTAACTTTTAGTTGTTTAATTTCTTTTTATTTAGTTACATAAGCTCATTTCCTTTGTTAGTACAGCAGTGCGATGCCGGAGCGGGTAGGTAGTATGTTATGTTTTAAAATCTGTAATACATACTCTTGTTAAAAAAAGTGCAATAAGGCTGTTGCTAATTGACCACAACGGCTATTACATTATAATTAATCTCAAGCAACACGATACTTAGTCTGTAATAAATTTATCGCTGAGAGATTACCAGAGCCCTTGAGCATTCGGGGAAGCTCGTGTGCTAGTGCGTGTTGTCAATGACACCCTTCAGACTAGAATGAGTTTGGAGAGTAATTCTGTGTATCCATGTATTCAATTAAAATGTATCCTTTTTCTACCATCATTATTCTATTAACTCAAATTTAAGCACACTCTATTTATATTTTGTTAAATTGCATGTTCGTATTCATTGAATAATATTATATTGCTTAAGATTATTAACTTGTAATTCTATAAGACGACAATATTAAATCAAATCAACCCAAATCAGAAATACTTTATTCAGTTTAAGCACTTATAAACGTTAAACTACCGCCAGTTCGGAATACAACTCAGTCATCGAGAAGAACCGGCAAGAAACTCGATCTTTAATGGATGCACAGATAGGAGTCTATTCCGGACATCATCATTGTTCACATATTGATCCATTCTATAATACCCTTTTCAAACCAAAACCCTTTATTGTAAAACCTAACATCTAAAAACTATTACTGGTTTTGCTAAGTCTAAATCATAGAACGACCAGTTTGTTACAGTTTTTAATATTTATATTATGCTGTTTTTTCACTAAATGCAGTTGTTTAAATTTTTTACGGAGATACATTAAATTATCAATTTTGGAAGGACAAGCTTAGAATAACAGCAGTCTATTAATTAGTATTATAGTATTAAATTTAAATACTTGCACTACTATTACGTTATAAATAAGACTCGATAGTGATAGTAGGTGGTAGAGCCACTGAAGCTACTACTTGTTTCAGCATGAACGGGTCCACTCACTCGGGGTAATAACATCCTCTCACAGAAAACTGATGTTAAGTAACAGTGCTTGCATATTGCGTTTCGTTCGATCACTAATAGCGCCGGAGGCTCACATTCACATCCTTCTCCATCCCCCCTCCCCTAAACACAGGCTGGCAATACATTTGCGACTCTCCTGGTGTTGCTAGTGTCTATGGACGGCGATAATCACTATGATATAAAAAAAGTAATAATTTGACGATACACATTTTTTTATTATTTAAAACAAGCCTTTACTAGCAAGTTCGCTCTCGTCCTCTATTTTACCTCTGACAAAGTTTGTAGAAAATTTCTTGATCATTGGTTCTGTAGCATATAGCATAGCGTATTCTGTAGCATAAAGCAGGAAAGGATAATAAACAAACAAACTCACAATCGCTTTTATAATTTTAATAAGGAAGTAGTCATATATTGTCCACTATCATGTAGTTCAGAATCTGTTTCGAATAAAATGTATGTCAAATATAATCCAAGGGAAGTTAAAATAGTCGGCGTTGTGACGACTAGTTGGGAAACGTCGATTATAACTTATATGCTTTGAAGAAAGTCACTTTTTTATTTTTGGTGATTCTATTCAACGCGATATTAGCTATGGCATACCAGTTATAACTAACCATGCTTCTTAAATAAACTCGAATATATGTATTTATTTTTAAGTAGTTGTTTTATTTTTTGTAATTTTTTCACGGGCAAATAAATGGAATCTTTTGAGCCGATCGGAAAGTATTCAGTAGCCTGCAGCGGTACGACGGCACAAATTGCGAACACCCTTAATCCCTAAAAATTCTACGTTACGAAACCTTTTTGAAATGAGAAAAAACAACTGTCTAAAAATATTCTTATTATATTTCTTAAGATTTATTTTAACTAGTGAAAATACAAGTGTGCGCATCACTTAGAGATATAAAATATCAGATTATATTAAAAATTTAAGTGTTACTTTCTCTATACCGGAATGCTATTCAAATGGTACACAACTCAGCGTTTGCTATTTTATGATATTTTATGATTTACACAGGTTTGTACCTGTGTTGTATTGTTACAATAGAACTCTACAGCTTCCATCGGAAAACAATAGAGTGCATACGCGGCACTGACTACATACATAATGGGTATCAAATCTAGTTGATACTCCATAAAACTGTTGTACATTTATGTATTTTATTTTATAGTTTGAAACTATTCTATTGGAAAAGTGTATGCTTTTTTGATAAATTAGAAATAATTTTTTAATCATACTATTAACAAAAAACTAAATACTTATTATTACCTGAGACAATATTATTCAAGTCGGGCTAAATACGTATCGTGTTATTACAAAAATGGTAAATACGTATTGAATACTTGCTTAAAAAAACTTTGGGTATTTACGTATTAAGTGCACCAAGTTCTCGTTATCCTTTTTCGCAAGTCTAACCTGACCAAAGCGAGACAAGATGTCGAACGTTCTGCGAGCGTAGTGCATTTAGACTCTCTTACCTGTATCTAAATCTTTTTGAAATAACCACGACTTTCACTCTTGTATATAATCAGGACTAACAAATCTTGGTGGCTTAACATTACTATCATGCAACACGTCAAAGGAGTGAGTACTGAATCGTATCAAATTGCGATCAGCCCTCTCTCCGTTTCTTTTACCAATTCCAAATGGCCCTTTTGCGAAAACAACAAGTTAAGAAAAAAAAAGTACCTAAACCTTTTTAAAGCAAGTATTCAAACTTAACTTTTTTGTGATAGCAACGTTAATGTTTTAAATGTAGTATAATTTTTATAGCTGAAATTTCCTGATACAACAAAGAATAAATTTATCGGAAATTAATATAACAAAAACTCCATTGCTTTATTATCGGCTGAGTGCCTTAAGTGCTCGCCTTAGTAGTTCGGTGAAGCTGTTAGGACCTTGCTAGGTCAATAGCGTAGTCTGTTCGAGAAAAAAAAAATAATCCGTTGCTTTATTGGCAACCGTAAAAGTTTTGTCGAAACCTTTGTGCATGTTAGTCGACCGAACGTTAAAATGGTACTCAAATAACGCTAGACGTTGAACGAAATAAACTTATCTATTCCATTTACTTTGACCAAGAAAGGGATTCGCTTGTTGTCTTTCTGTCATAACATTCAATGTAGTATTCACGCCAATTATACTCGTATGTCTCAATGGCTATAACATTTTCTAAACTTCTTACTATTATCATAATACCCTACGACTATGACATCTATTTCATAATATTCAGCTACTCTTTTAGTTTTGTGCACTTTTTTATGTCATATAGGAGGCAAATGAACATGTGGATCACCTGTTGTTAAGCGATCACCGCCCTCCATAGACACTAGCAACCCCAGAGGAGTCATAAGTGCGTTACCAGCCTGTGTTTGGGAGAATGGAGAGAAGGAAGAGGAGATGGAAGGGAGGGAAGATGGGTCTCCGGCGCTCTCACTGACCGAACGAAATGCAACAATGTAAGCACTACTTCACGTCGGTTTTCTGTGAGAGGGTGGTGCTACCCCGGACGAGCCGACCTATTCAGGCTGAAACCAATAATAGCTTCTGCGTGGCTCTACCACTACTAGGTAGTGATATACTTCACAATATACAAAAAATTCATGTTTTAAAAATATTTTTAGCAATTCTATTAATTAATTAAAAGTATAAGCTTCTTGTGTACAAATTTTTATAAACATCCTTTGATCCCTTTGTGAGTTAATCCGGATTACACAAAATCTTTTTTTTAGAACTGATTACGTTATTGACCTAGCAAGATCTTAACAGCTTCACCGGAATACTAAAGCGAGCCCTTATGGGCACTCAGCCGATTTTATTTTGACAACTAGCTCAGGGGTGCACGGCTCATCTCGGCTTGCGCTGTTGCCTGATTCATGCATGTGCTAAGTTACATATTCATTATTCATACTTATATGAGTAATTGAAACATATATGTTTACCAAGCATACATGTGTCGGATAATTTTTCTAAACTATTTCAGTTCGATAAGGGAAAAACGAAAATAAACCCTTCCACTTTCATGTGTAAGCATGTGCGCGTACACGTGTGTTGAGGTGATGTATGTAATATTGTTGCGGTGATGTAAGATTTTGTGTCACTGTATCGCGCGAGCAGCGTAGATAGACAAAAATCTTTTTGCTTATTAACAGTTACTAAGAACAAGTCAGTGGTACCAATAGACAGACAAAAGTGATTTATAAAATAGTTTTAATATTTAACATGTACCTATGCCCTACAAATTTAGCATAACAGTAAGTAGAAATATATATATTTGTTATATGAGTGTGGCTAAGTATTATAAACGGTTTCAGGCAATTGACTTATGCGAATATGGTATCCCGTCCAATTGTTTGTGTTGTTCCTTTATTAATTTTGTTAGGAGAGAGATGTGCAGGACGGATTGGCGAATGTGGTCCGTAGTGCGACGATGTGGTGCGTGACGTGGCGTAGTGAACGATAAACAAGCCACAAAAGCGACTAATTAAGCGGCCGGCATTCAGAACGAGCTTCAAAATTACTTGCTAATCCGCATTATTGGCAATCAACTTAAACATGTCTGTATCTGAATAACACTAAATAAAGTTTGCATTTCGTTTTTGGATCATAGGATAATTTTAATCGTGCATAATTCTTCATATACTTCATATAAAATCTTTATAATGTTTTGGATGGACTGTACTTATTTTCCTACGAAAATTTTACACAATAACGCTATTTTGATATGGGATCAAAGGAAATCTACATTTTTTTTATAGTCAATCGCATCAAAAACACTGCATGTACCGGCATAGACCAAAGACCATTCGGTGTAAATTTTCCATAGATGGTTCTCTTTTTCTTTTCTTTTGGCTACCAATCTTTCAGGGTATTACTGCCATTATCGTGTAATAATATTACAAGCGTCGTGTGATTATTTCAATATTCTAACAAGATGGTGGCTCTCTTGATGGAACCATCCAGGGAATTTTGTGGCATCTCAGAATTTCATGCTCCATGGTATTATTTTCCATTCACTTCACTTATGCACAATAAACTAGCTATATTACGTAAAACACCACCACATTTACAAAATATAAAGTCAAATAACACAAGATTATGAATAAAATATAAAATCCACTACAAGACTAAAATCCCGCCAAAAACTCCCTAGATGGTTTTCATTTTATTGTTTGGATTAATCCTTTACTCTATTTAGTTTATTTTCCAAGACTAAGAAAAAGTAATATATGTACAAAACTTTCTCTAGTTTAAAGCGATAATTTAGTCCAATTATCAAATCAGTTTTCAGTTAAGTTTGTCATGGTAAAGTTTATCCAGTTCATAGTGGGTGTGAAATTAAAGTCTGTTTGGAGTAACCTCCTACAAATCATACTTGAAACCAATCTTGGAATAAGTTAGAGGACTGTTGGAGAGTCTAACACAACGAGATATTTTGACGGTTTAATATTGTATATAGCTATATTGAATGCATACTGGCTGAAGTTATGAGAACAGTTTTGAAGCGTTTAAGGTTTGATAACTGAAAACTCTAAATTGCAACTAGGATTTATAAAGCCACGGTGTTTATAACTTATTGTAAATTAGGACGTTGTGTACAAGAAGATGAATAGAATAGTAGGACAACATTTTTTTTCAAACTGACTACGTTATTGACCTAGGAAGGTCTTAACAGCTGAATCGGATTACATAAAATCATTTTATAAATAATTAAACAATATTATTATAGTTTGTTTTAGGTAATGGTCGTCCAGTGGTCGTAATTCAGTCATAATAAGGGGTACAAAGTTTTTCTGCACGTATGCATATATTAATATTAGTATAATTTTTAATTTATTTAAAGAGTAAAAACTCGTATTTATTGTAATAATAAATAAAATAAAAGCTTGAACTCTTCGACGGTATAAAAAGAACTATTTCCAAAGTTTTTATTGATAACACTAACATTCTTTAAAAGCAATTGAACAAAACAAAGAACAAGACAAATAAGGAAAATCGACTGACAGAGGAAAATAAGGTACTGAACAGTTTTAACTTCGCCAATTTATATGTAGATTTTGTTATGCATACATACAATAAATCCTAAGGAGGAGCTCATACTAGTCACTGTAAACTGTTTTCTCTATATTTAATTTGATTTATAATATATTTTTTTAAGTAATGTCGATAACAATACATTTATGACGGTATAAGAAGAATCTTATACTAGAATATTATACTATTATATTTAAGTATAAATACAAATAATATCTTAATATGACAAAATATTTACAATATATTATATAGAGAGATTAAACATTTCCACTTATGTTAGTCTACAATGAATGTATAATAGCCGATTGAACTTATTTGAGCAAGGTAGCTAATGGAATTGTAGAGTGTTCAGAACTTATCAAAAGCTCAGTTATATGTGTACAAGTATTAAGTTATCCTAAACTAATAATATACGCCACTTGTAAGGACAATATATGCACAGAATGAATGTCTGATTCGGGCGTGCAAACATTTTTATTCTTTTAATGTAGATTTTTTTACATTAGCATGTAGTCTCTTAGACAAGGTTTGTCTAGAGACTTTTCTCATTAATTCGAAGTTTGTGTTTGTAATCATTTTTTTTATTTATAGTTGCTTCTTTTCTGTTAATTTATATTTCTATAGGTAAAAACTTGAAATTAGCTTTTTACTAGTACTGTTTGTTTTTTTAAATAAGCTGTGAGTATGCGAAATTTTTTTTTTAATAAAATAAAATTTAGGCTTAATGCCAGTTGTTATAATAACGTTCTGCCTTCAATCAGTTGATTTCTTGAAATCCGAATAATATGCACACGGTTTGGCTTCAGAGTTTCCGTTACAAACCAAATCACTAAGTTTTGCTGCTCCTTCAATAAAATAGCAATGTCTGGCTTGCTCTCACTGCATTCAGGTTCTTTGTGTATAAACTTTTGATTAGTTTCGATGCCATCGTAGTACACTTTGGCTTTGTTTATTACTTTTAAACAAACGGTGAGATATTGTTTTAATTATTGAAGTTCTTTTGGCGATTTAGGAAAATATGATGAGAGTAAATTTTTACGATGCGCGTACGTTACGATGACGAAAAACCGACACCCTGAAGTTAGCTATAGTCAACATTTTGTTTCTTTGTATTTGTGTTTTGTATTTCTTCGTATTAAAACGTTCAATGTATTAAATATTTTTTTTATTGTTAGTGTCGTTTTTATACAAACGTAGAATAAGGGGAAAAATAAAATTTTTGAAAAGATTTTTATCTTGTTAAGCAAAAGAAGTATACCAAACTTCTAACGCGTGTACATAAGTACACACACATTTTTTATATAAGTGCATCATGATCTCTCCTATAAAATCTGTATAAATAATATATGCATAACGTATAAATTTTCAATTACCCTATGTCTAAAATACGTTAATTATCTGAAAAAAAAAAAAAACAGATTTTGTTCAGGATTATGCATGACAAATTTATTTTTTTAGATAAGAAAAATCACAAGTAAGCGTATAGAAGCCCGTTACCCTTTTTGTTAACATGGGAAGATCCCTAACAGCTTCCCATCCCGTGTGGCAGCTGAGGATGTGTTATGTCCGATTTGCACGGACTAAAACCCCATGATGCCTTCATACACCTTATTGGTGGGGGAGTAGGGACTGCCGACTGGCACTGCGTCTCCTCCCCCGACATGTGTGGGCCCTACAAGAGGCTTGACTGGGTCAAAGAGAGAGTTGGTGTTGGACTGACGAGCTGTGAAGTCACATCGGCACAATGCGCTTTCACCACATGGGCCTGTGCAGTTTAAACTAGAAGCCGGTTACACTAAGGGATATCTCTTCACTTTAAATTCAGTTTAATGTGATGTATTCTATTTGCTGTATTATAACTACACGTCACTAAATGTTAAAATATCTTTGAACTATTTATAAGCGCGTACTGGTGACTAATTTGTCTTACTACATATCTTTGGCGTGAACTAAATTTACATCTCTTACATTGATATATACATGAGTAGTTAATGTATCTAGATTTGATAATGTTTTCTAATGTGATTGTGATTTTGTTTCGTAAGTTATGCCTGGTTTTAGAGGTATTTTGGTTTTTTTTTTTCTTGATCCGTCTACGCTACTGACCTAAGCGTTAACAAGGTCTTAAACTTTAACTGTAGTTTATCTGTTCAATAGCGTTGTCGGTTATATAACTTGTTAAACTGCGTTTCTGAACACACAATCATACAATAAACGTCAGTATAAATCAGCGGGTCATTTGACAGTTTGTCTAAGGGTTCATTTTGTTGAGTCAATACTTACTGATAGTTTAACCGAGATCTCAGAAACCGGGTATTTGTTACGTATTAGGTTGTATTTGGTATGTGTAAGGTAACGTTGTATGTATTGTGATATATGCGATAAAATGCTAAAGTTGTTGTGTATCTACTTTTCTAGATTACTGGATATTGGCATTATTTTCATGCTAAGCAGATTTACAGACGGCTAATTTGAAATTATAAAACTATTTTTTTTTTTTTTCTCCTAAACTTGAAAAGTAAACCCACGCTTTATCATGTATACCTTTGGGCTCGTACGCTGTTATAGATAATAAGAATAAACATAATTTTACTAATTCTAATATAAGTTTCGAGTATAATATTTTCTTGAACCTCAGAAGATGCTACACATGACCTGGATTTTGAACTACGAATTTGACTAAAAGGTATAAGGTTTGTGGTAGTTGTATAAAATCCTTAGTAATAGGTACTATAAATGCAAAAGCGTGTTTGTCTATTTGTTTGTTACGCTTTCACGGTTTCACTACTCAATCGATAATCGTGAGATTTTACATACAGAAACAGAAATAAGTGGTAGCTTCATTAAAAAAATGTAACAGCCCCGAGGGATATATTAAACCTACACACAAAAGCTAGTATTTCATAAACTGTTGTGTTTTAATATAATTGGTTTTCTCGTCAATACAAACAGAACATACGAGTAAATAATTTCGTTATTGTTTAGCATTTGTCTAAAATAGAAACAAATGAACAGTTGAATTATTATGTTTAAATCAGTACATTATTTTGTTTTACTTTCTGGTGACTGCTTCGATAATCATTGCGCAATATGAACGAAACTGTTAGCATATTTAATTGAATGGAAAATATCACTGTGAATTGTAAGGATTCACAGAACAATATTTTAAATAATACACAATAGTGGAAAATTATATTTCAGCTTTATTGTCATTCCTAAAACTATATTTCATAGTAAATGTACTACAACAATGATTGAAGCCAATAAATTCATTTTTTAATGTGTATCGTATGTTGTGTATGTATGGAATGTATGCACATTATATTATCGTTATAATACAATATTTAATAAGTAGTAGATATAATAAACAAAATTTTATATTATAAGCATGAAAGTTTTAATTTTACGTGACGTGTTTTCATAAACAAGTTACTTGCTCTCACAACTTTCGCTAAGTTTTGAAAGACTTAATACTCTGAATGTATAGACTTTATAAATACCAGAAAATAATTAATTTCGTTATTTCTAATTACATAGTTATGTAAACGTAGATGAAGAAACTCCAAGGAAATTATTCGAATAACATTTTTTTTTTTAAGTTAAACTTATTTAGGCGCGACTAAGAGGTAACTAGACGACAATGCAACGGAAGTCCGTTACGGCAATATGACGTCACGTACCGTCCGGTTTTTAAATATTTTTGATTTTGTCTATAAAACAAAACAAAAAAAAATTTTGAAAAAAAAAAAATTAATTCTTAATAAAAATCATATAATAGAATATTAATCATGTATAAATGGCGCGCGACCTTTCTTCCATTTGGTTTCAATGTAAGGAACAAATTAAATAAAAGCTTCATTATCTGTAGCGCCGTTTATCAGCTAATTTGGAACTTAAATAACAAGTTTTACTTCAATCGCGTGTGACGGTCACACGCATTTTTTTTTTTTTTTTTTGTAATGCAAATGCTCACGAAGGAGCGATTTGGGAAACTAAAAATAGTAGATATAAAATCTGAAATCTTCGAAATATGAAATGTAATAATTCGTGAACAAAGACCGATTACAAAAATGAACTGATATGTATTGTGAAATTATACCCTTAATGACACACACGTATATATGTAACCTTCTTTATAAAAAAATATTCCTGCATCCAAATGAGCTCTCACAAATCTTCGTCTTTTTGTAGAAAACAAAAAATTGCAGTGGACTATTAAGTTTATTCTCTTCCTCTAAACCAAAAACAATTACTGACATTATCCTAATTAACTTTATAAATACGAATGTGTGTTTATTTATTATGTTTTAGCACCGTAACTAATCATCGGTTGGGTTATCATCATGAAATTTTCCATACACCTTGCCAGGAGTACAAAAACGAGTTTCGTATGATAAAATATTTATTCCGAATTATAGAGCAAATTTAAATTAACGCAAACGAAATCGCGAGCAAAAGCGTAAAAAACAACATAGAGAAAACGTTTCCAAAGTGTGACGACAAATATCTTCAACAAATATAAAAGTATTGTAGCGGATTATGATTATATATTTTTTATAACCTTTCCATCACTTTATCCGCACTAGGTGTATTATACAGAGAGGGTTGAAAAAAGGGTTTTCTCTTATTCACTTTTTAAAGGAAAGGGGCTACGTGTAGTGAGTGAGGATTATGGAAGGGTGCGACAGTATCGTTGCGATGACAAGTGAATAAATATTTTACTTGTCAGATTGGTTTTGTTTACGCGAGTAAAGATAACACTTCTTTACAAATCCTTATTAAACTTTAGTTATTTTCTTAAGTTTGTTTCCCACCAAGATGTAAAAATCAATATAACCATGTAATAAATCAGTCTACTACAATAATTTAATAGATAAAAATGTGTGTGTGTAGGTACTTATGTACACGCGTTAGAAGTTATACTTTTTCGGCGTAATAAGATAAATATCTTTTCAAAAATTTTATCTTTCGCCTTATTCTACGTTTGTAGAAAAAACGACACTAACAATAGAAATAAGGTATTTAATACATTAAAAGTATTAATACTAAGAAATACAAACAACAAAATACAAAGAAACAAAATGTTGACTATAGCTAACTTCATGGTGTCGGTTTCTCGTGACGGTATGCGCGCGTTTCGTAAAAAATTACTCTCATATTTTTTCCCTATCGCGCCAAAAGAAGTATAACTTTAAAAACTTTTCACTTTCATAAAAATATTGGTATTCATGCAATATGTTGATAACTTAAATAAATTGAGAATAGGATAATATACCTGGTTTATCCAGATGAAATACACCAAAGTACCTTTTTACATTTCATACAAAATTCTATACCAACAAATACAAAGGATGACAGCTATTAACTTAGCACAAATTACTTAGCCGAAAATGACGGCTTCATTAAGGACTTAGTCAAAGATTAATTACAAAGTACTCCATGTCTTTTTCGACAATCTCTGGTGCTTACTCTTTGATGGATTTGTTTGACTAGACATTATGAACTCAGTTTTGAAACTCGGAAAAATCTTTAATATTTTTTTATAAACGTCGTACCTATTTTCGTAAACAGAAATTAGTTTAAATTGACAGAGGTTTACGGGTATGTAAATTCTAATATTAATGGAGTACTGGTTCCATATTACAAGTATTATACCTATAAATATAATGACAGAAATCACTAATGAAGAGTGTTTTTATTGGTCGAAGATCTCGGTGACTGAGTCGCAGGGTTAAAATGAATGTGAGCCGGGTACTTGCAAGACCGTGATAAGGATACATCAAAGGAATTCCTGACAACTCCTATTGGGAAAACATGTATCGAGCAGATCATCAGTGTGGTGCAGACGTATATAAACGGTTCACGTTAATGAAGAGTCGCATAAGACTGAAGATTCGTGGGATTGAAAGGAGGTATTTATTCAACACTGGATAAATGACGGAATTGTAATATGTCATAGGAGGGATTTTTATCATTTTTATAGTGATCGAAATACAATCGAATAATATATCACATAACATTGATGATTGATTTTGTATGTGGTAGAGTGACGCTGAAACTATTGTCATTGTGAAGCTGGTGTCAGCATGAATGCATCGGCTCGTCCGGGATAGCACCACCCTCTCACGGAAAACCGACGTGAAGTAACAGTGCTTGCATTGTTGCGTTTCGTTCGGTCAGTGAGCGCGTCGGAGGCCCACCTCTCCCCTTCCCTTCTTCCCCCCTCCCCCAAACACAGGCTGATAACGCATTTGCGACTACCCTGGTGTTGCAAGTGTTTATGGACGGTGGTGATCACTTAACGTTAGGTGACCCACTTGTTCGTTTGCCTCCTATGATATAAAAAAATACGAATCCTACAAATCTACTTTTCCATTTTCACGGCCGATTACATTATCTTACCGGTTTTCATTCCATGTTTTGATTAACAATAAAAAAACATAATTGTCAGAAATAAACTACATAATTTCTTCTTAAGTAATTACTTTAAAATTTATAATAAAGTGTTAAAAGCTTTTGTAACATAAAATATTAATTAACTATTGAATTACAATAAATCAAGTTAAAATAAACATCATTGTCAATGCGCGGTTAAGTTTCTCTGATATCTAGGTATGTACAGAGTATATTCGCGTATACATGTCGGCTTGTGGTTTGCGGTCATTACCACAGACTATCGGAGGCAATACAACGCCTATATTGCTTTTGTAGTAAAAACAAGAGTTAAGTAGGTAATTTAACCGATATAAATTAACGAATACTCCGTGAATGCCTAACTTTTGAAAGCAATCAAGACGGTTAATTAATTTCAAGATGTTGCTTTCATTCCCTAATGTCGGTTGGACAATGCCTAATGAAAAGTTATATTAGAATACGATTTCAAATAAACGGAAAAGGTTTTCAACGCTTAGAGAAATGTTATTGAATTCCGAGGATCGTAAATTTCAAATTAAAATTTATGTTTAGAGCTACTCGAGAACACTTCCTTTTATGTGATGGTCGTGTTGTTGAAGTAATATTTGGAAAGATTAAATTAGATTAAAACACCACTTTATTTTCGCCGTATTATATTATTGATAAATTGTATCTTTAAGTTTTATATAATCTTAAAGGATGAGTTTTAAAATCGAGATAATTACTGTGTTATACGTGTATCTTTCATGATTTTAATATAATTATTTTTGCTGACTGATTGTATAATATTCTTAAAGTCTACGAAGAAAAATGATATCCACAAAACAAACAATATCCAATTTGAAGAATCGAATAATAGCGAAGGTTGTTAGCATTAACTATTCAAACAAAAATGATTTTAGAGTATTCTTCTTAGAATCCACCTTTGACTAAACAGCAATGTAACCTCAAAAGGAAAGTCATACAAATTACATCGTTGAGTTATAGTTTAATCATATACCTCAATAACATTTATATAAAACTTGCTTTTGCTTGCACTTTTGATCGCGTTCGTGTAGAACTGACCCATCTCTCGGAAAAATACTTTTTTCTGTTAGTCTACATATTAGTTTAAACGCGTAAACTGCTGTAGTCCGGTGAAGCTGTTGCTAGGTCAATAGCGTAGACAGTTCGAGAAAAAAAAGGAACCTGCTTTTATTGCACTAATATTTTTTTTGTTCAATTTTCTTAGATGCATGTATTTACAGATTTATGAAATATTAAAAAGTAGCTAGTGCTTTCGTTTTTCCATAGGATCGATGTCTTAACTTATGAGTAATGAACTCTCTTATATTCTCTTATTGTAATCTTGTCACCCCGATATTCAGATATCTCTGTTAAATATTATCATTACAGTTTAGCTTCTGCGGTAAAGAGTAAAAATACTTAGCCTGGAATCTATACTAATATTATAAAGCTGGAGGGTTTATTTGTTTGTTTGGTTGAATGCGCTAATCTCAGGAACTACTGGCCCAATTTGAAAATTTATTCCAATATGAAATAGCTCATTTATCGAGAGAGGCATATCACGTTAAGACCGATAGGGGCGCAGTACCAATAAAGAATGTTTCAAAATCGTTTCTTTTTTCTTTTGAGAGCTTCCGCTGCGTGTTAACGGTAGCCCAAAGTAACTATTTACACGCGGAAGAAGTTGCAGGCAGAAGCTAGTACACTAATAATTTCTTTATTTACCAATAAAACTTTCATTAAATTCAGTTCATATTTGTCGCTAAAAGACACGAAGATGTATATAAACTTTTACTTAAATCGAAACTTTGTATCTTTTATTAACAACTGTATATGATTATAATTGGATAATTAAGCGTTTATACATATACGTTTATTGATCAGTTTATAATATGTAAAAAATATGAGAGCGGTCTATCAATTTTTGATATTTTATACAGTCAGTAAGTCAACGGGTTTTCTTTATACCGAAGTAGGTACCTCGACCCATGTGAGTATTTTAGGGATCGCTTTTCAAAGAAAATACGGTTTCTAGATCCCGTTTACTAGCGGGGTGCGGGATAGGGCAGGTTCGAGCCAAGCGTGAGGGGATGAAGGTAATGATTATAGCTGTTTTTGTTCCCAAAATCTTTTCGGTCTCCCTTTTCTCACAAACAAAGGTTTTTCACATACTATGTACAGACTAAAGCCTTTGTAAAAATAGGATTAGATTCGATATAATCGTGAAGCGAATTTGTTCGTACTTCTATTATTATTATTTTATGTTATGACTTACGGTGATAAATAAATAATGAAGTTTATATTATTTGTTAACCGATTTCAAGGTAAGAGGAGGTTCTCAATTCAAATCTATACTAATATATAAAGCTGATGAGTTTGTTTGTTTGTATGGTTGAATGTGTTTATATTGAATGTTATATGTATAATGCGTCATACGTTTATATGTAATTTAAATTATAGCAACGTATAATAAGAACTTCATTATAGTATATCGACAATTTGGGCATATTATATCTATATAATACAAGATTTAACACATATTGTTTGATAATGATAGCTTAATATTTTCATTACTTTCTTATATAGTGTAAGTGTGGTATATAGCAGTTTAAAGTTCCAGATATGTGGCTGATGATAAATCTCATCCCATTCGACACATTATTACTATTTACATATAATGTACACGTTACCTGTTACAGTAGATGATGTGCGTGTCGTACTTATAAATATTTTTGAAAGAGTATTTCTGTAATTTACACATCTATCCACAATTTTACATTTATTTCATATATTTAAAAAACGCGTGCGAAGCCGCGGGTAACAGCTAGTTATATATATAGATCGATATAGTTAAATATTGGTTACCTCGGAACTTTGTCATTAATAAATTGATTTGTATTTTTTGTTTTCATTGGAAAATCCATTCAGTCCCATTTTCATTAGCATAGGACCTTGGATTTAGAAAATATAATAGAGAACTCCTCAAAATTGGTTAAGAGAACGTGTAATTAATGAGATATTTTTAGATTTATGACATTCCAAGCCTTTGTTGGTACTTAATTAATTTTTTTGTTTTGTTTGAATAGATTATTTTAATTACAGTCTTATTTTTCGTTATAATTAACTGTTGTGAACTAGGCGTTATATTGAATTTTTTTTTATCTTTGCGAGAGAAAGTTTTCATGAATATTTAACACCAAAGGTCCTAGACGAACACTTACAAACCGAGATTGCCACAAACCTACTCTATTCCGTATTCCTTTTATTACCACTAATAGTGCCGTTTTTCCCCTAACAGGGAATAAGTGCAATTTATATTAATGCCATCATATTTTCCCGTCGGTTACCCGCATTTTCATATTAACCGTGGTCCGGGCTCCCGTGATAATGTGAAGGTCCCACCTTCGTCATTTGTTTGTGAACTAATTAAATTTACACGACTAACGTGGCTTGCCGCTAAATTAATTCCCATAATACATTATATACCGTTGGAAATTTTATAATATTTTAAATTAAGCCCGTTCGTTCAATTTTACTCGGTAACTCATCGGACGTGTAAGAAAATTTTAACAAATTAACAAATAATGCTAATTAAAAATTATAATTAAATTTAAAACATTTGATCATATTAGTAACTACATTTCATTAGTATTTTACAAATGAAATAATTTATTATTAGATAAAAATGTATTGTACCGACTCTACTTAGGAATATGTCGTATATGGGCTAAGAAGCCTATGGCTATATTTTATGTTAAAATGCGATTACTTCTCAGACATTATTGATCTTTATATTTACAAGCTAAAATATACAATATTTTAATTCGATCGATGTTTGGCGACATATTTCCTTTTCAAATTTCAATGAAAGTTTTCCTTTTTTTTTATGTCACAGGAGGCAAACGAACAGGTGGGTCACCTGATGTTAATTGATCGCCACCGTCCATAGACACCAGCAACACCAGAGGAGTCACAATTGCGTTTGCCAGCCTGTATTGGTCGGGAAGGGGGGAGGGGAAGGGAGAGGGAGAAGGAGAGAAGTGGGCCTCCGACACTCTCACTGACCGAACAAAACGTAACAATGCAAGCAATGTTACTTCACATCAGTTTTCTGTGACAGAGTAGTACTACCCCGGACGAGCCGACTCAATCATGCTGAAACCAGTTATAGCATCAGCGTGGCCCTATCACCTCCAAAAACACCTTTGATACATTTTTCAACGTGAATTACAATAAAATTGCTCAGTCAGACTTAATGATCAAATATGATCCAAAAACGTCTATCATTAAGAGAGAAGTCGTCATAATTTTATATTTCTTCAATTTAAATGTTATATTCATAGTATAAATACTTTTTTTGGTTATTTACCATATTATAAAGACTATATCTTTGTAGAATACAAAGAAAAAATGGATTCTTGAAGTTGACATTGCTTATCTTTTATATTCTTAACAAAATTTTCCTTTCACTCTTATTATCTTGCTTTCTTGTTTGTATATTTCATTCATTTTTTAATAGTTTTTATTAAATAACATCGATTGTAAAATTTTACACCCAAAACAGATCTTTACTAGTTACCTATTAAATTGTTTCATCTAATTTAAACATCAACAATATATATAGCATTTATTACATGTAATCTATATTGGCAGTACCCGCGAATTCGTCAGCATGGAATCCTATGTGAAGAAAAACAGTGATTAAAAAATCATTTAAAGGTGTAAGTCTATTTATTTACCTACTTTTCTATCGTACTTAACTCGAGTCGTCATCCAAATTACAATAACTTTTGATAAAGTGGACCGATTTTAATGAAATAAAGACTAAGTTATTCTCAAGAATATGCTTTATGATTATCTGTTAACCTAGTACTTTAACAGCGATGCGTGTTACCTGAGTGCCTTAAATGCTCGCCTTAGTAGTCCGGTGAAGCTGTTAAGACCTTGCCAGGTCAATAGCGTAGTCAGATCGAGAAAAAAAAAAAAAAAGCGATGCGTGTTCATACAGACAGATAGACAGACAGACATTTCTAAAAATGGTTAATGCTTATTTTATTACTTATTTTAAAGTTTTATTACATTAGAAAAAAAAGTATTTGTGAAAACAAAAATGTTTCTAAAATCAGTAAATCAGGCATAAGGTTATTTATTGAGGATTTATACAAAATACGTATGTACAAAAAGCTTTCGAAGAGCACGTCTCCGTAACGTAAGACTCGTTTATAATTTCCAGAATATGCCTATTCAATACCTCCAATATTTCCAGGCTCGAGGTTAGAATGCCAGTGACGGTACACTTTTATTCCGTTGATATGTGGTTATTGGTACATTTGTAAATTAAATATTGAATAAAAAACCACAGAAAGTAGGTTTCCTTTACATCATTTATTATCCTTTCCAATCATAATAAGATAGTATCTGGATGATCGAACCTAGGTCGGTTCTTTAAAAAACATTTTTAAATCAAAATTAACTGCTAGGTTTGTCTCACAAAATTAGCATTTTTTATCAAAAAAAATATATATTGAAAAAAGATATCTCTATTATAATCATATTAATAAAATTATCTTCTAATTAAAATAAACTGTTAGGTTTGGCTCAAAAAATTAACAAATCTTTGATAAAAATGAAATATTATAAAAAGATATCTTTTTTGCTGTCACTCGAATTCGAACTGGGTTTAGACGGATTTTAGAAGCAGCCGATTTTTGTTTCGATAGCTATGACGAAATTTACCTTTAGATTCTAGCTATATTTTTTCATTGCCTGAAAACTCAGACAAAAAAGTTTTCTATGAATGAAATCTAGCTAGATGAATTTATCGTTCCCATGACTACCTACACACTAAATTTTACAGAAATTACTAACGCCGTTTCCGAGATCCTGAATATATAGCAATATAAAAGAATTGCTTGATTAAAATAGGTATTAAAATAGTTAGATTTCAATTTAAATTTGTATAGTTTTGCCCATTGTACATTACTCATTCATTATCGAGTGCTTTCAGCAGGAACTTTGAAAAGCTGCACAAAAACGATAAGAGACGTTGAGTTTACATATAATATATAGCTCTCTACGTAAGTTCTTGCATTGATATATCTATGTAGTACAAAATGAAATCAATATTTTATTAGATTGGTAATGGCATAGGAAACCAAAAATTGTAAACAAAATATAGTCGAGGTAGTCATAAGGACCGCCGAAAGTAGTAAAAACTCAAAATAATGAAATAACTATGTTCTTTTTAGAATTAGAAATCAATTATATAACCTGAAAATTATTAAAATTTGTAAATTATTATCTGATTATCGAATCCGTTTGCATTCCGAGCAATAACGACATACATTTTTATATAGTTTACTAATTAATCAAAAATATGGTGGGCATACCACATATGTATACGCGTCGCTAGTATGCCGTAAGCGTAATACGTCACGAGCATGTCAATGTCATCGATAATGCATTACGAACATGCCGAGGTCATTGGTCACGCGAACTCAAGAGATTTTCTCCTACTAATGTCTTTATTCGTTTATTGCGGCTATTTAAGTTTTAACTTCCAAAATTATTGTCAGAATTTCTTAACTATATATATATATATATATATATGTTCAATCGTTAAATAGCTTATATTTTTAAACATGAAATATAAATGATAAAATAAATGTAATTATAGTTCAGATTATTTATATCAACGTGTAATAAGAGGTCTGTGATATTTTTTTCGTGCCACAAAGGAACGTTCACCTTAGAATCTCATTATGACGCCTGAAATTAATTTAACTTTGTTTTATAGCCCTAAAGAAAAAAATTAACCATTATTCCACATTTCTCGCTTAAAGGAATTGATCTAAAACAATAAAATACTTGTAAAAGAATTTATTCGTTTCATGGAATCGTCTGTCTGCCTTTATAAAGATTTTTGAATAAGTATTAAAACGATTGACTTCAAACGGATAAACCCCTATTTTTCTCTTGAAGCGCTTACTTACATTTTAAGTAGAAGATCGTTTCGCTTTTGAAATTATTAATTTTTTTTTATTTCTTGGAAGTTAATCCTGTTCCAGCCGGGATAATTTCTATACTTGTAAAGAGGAAAATTGTGCAAATTCTTTACACATTTTGCTTTTTACATAAAGCACATACATTATTAAAATTAAATAATTCATCAAAAAAGATGCGTTTTAAACGGAATATGAAGTGTAATATACCGGTTTTTCAAGGACCACTTACAAATTATTTATGCACTATGGTGATATATATGTGAGAAACTAAGGATTACCGATATATCAGTGGTCACGTTACTATTTGGATTTTATTATAGTCACGATATGGTACAGAGCTTGTCACCCTCATATTGTACTTGTAGGAACTCTATTTGCATGTTTACGTGCTAGTAACCTTTTTACTGCGACTCTCTCACTTCGTATTATAAAATTTATATTACGAAATGTCAAATGAACGGTCTTCTGTTTTTGCGTTGTCATGAGCTTGGAATCTGTCATTGCTAATATATTATTGTAAGTGTATAATTATTAAATGTTTTCCTAAATACTATAAACGTGCTGCTTAAATTCCACTAACAATTTCTTTGTTCAACAGAGTATCTCTAAATTTCCTACAAAACCTTGGATTTACTATTCTTCAGTGTATGATCATAATCAATTCGTACACGTGATACAGTATGCAAAAGTTAGTTTCAAAAAGATTTAAGTACTTATATAATTATTTTTACAACTAATTCCTATACTTGAATACGTTTGAATGAAAACTATATTTTATAAATTTTATATGATGGTCTATTTATTTAAAATAAGACAGGGTCACTTTTTAAAGAATTATATTAGTGTTTTCAAAATGTTTGTTTTCATCGTCTGTTTTTATAACAGCATTATTACTTTGTTGCAAGAGAATACCGCTTAAGCTCGTAGAAACGACATTTCTTTTTTTGTTAGGCGATCATGTTTCTCATATGTGTATATAAATAAAAATTAATTGTCAAATCTATATATGCGCATCACTTTAAAAAATGAAAAAATATCCATATCAAAAATGAGACATAACACAATAGTGATATCTTAAAAGAATATGGACGAAATTGATAGATTGACATTTAGTGGTTGAGTTGCTATTTTATTTAATTGCATGGTCGTAATGCAAAGAAAAGATTTGGTTTCATTTCATTCGTTACAATACCCTTCTGAAGACAGGACGGGCAGCTAGTTACAAATTAAAAAAAAAACAATAGTCTTGAAAGGGGTGAGGTAAATGAGCCACCGGTGCTCTAACTGACCGAACGAAATGCAATAATGCAAGCACTGTTACTTCACGTCGGTTTTGTGTGACAGGGTGGTACTGCCCCATTCATGCTGAAACCAGTAATAGCTTCAGCGTAGCTATATAACCTACGTCAATCGACGCCGTGTCCGTACAACTAAGCTATCATTACTTCAAAAAGGTCGTTACACTATACTCCACATGACTCGTATCATGAAACAAAATTATGTGAGAGGATTCGTCTTTTTTTTTTTTTTTATATCAAAGGTGGCAAACGAACTGGTGGGTCACGTGATGTTAAGTGATCACCACCGTCCATAGACACTAGCGACATCAGGGACGTCGCAAGTGCGTTGCCAGCCTGTATATGGGAGAAGCGGGAGGGGAGGGGAAGGAAAGGGAAAGAAGGAAAGAAGAAGGGACGTGGGCCTCCGGCTCTCTCACTGACCGAACGAAACACAACAATGCAAGCACTGTTATTTCACGTCGGTTATCTGTGAGAGGGATGGTACTACCCCGGAGGAGCCGACCCATTCATGCTGAAACCAAAAATAGCTTCAGCGGGGCTCTACCACCTACACGTCACGTACTTTAGGTCAATTTAGACAAGACTTTCTCACGAAAAGGATTATTTAATTTTTTTACATTATTGGCTAGACGTAAAGAGCACGATACATGTTTAAATCAAAAGTCAAACAATTCAAATGTTACTTGTAGACTCGTGTTGAAAATACACAAGTATATCTTATATAAATAAAATGATAGAGTTCTTCAATTGTATGCGTGTTACTCAAAGAATACTGGAAAAATCTACATTTTTTTTGCAGTTTTACTTCTTATATATTTTTGATCCTTATCTTATAGAATTACAACAGCTTCATTTAATTTACAGTCATGAAAGTTTTAAGAAACTACGACTTTTCTAAGCATTACGCGTACAGAAGAATGTGTTACTGTGGAAAAGTGAAGCAAACGGTACGGTGCTTGTATTTCTTCCTTTATACATAAAATGTGAATATTTAAGATAATAAACAATGTAGGTGAAAACGTAATAGAAATAAAAGTCAAAATATTACTAACATTTCTATTAATTTTTACCGAATATCAGAAAGTGTTAATTATGAGTTATACAATATTAATTTACTGTATCATCTATGACTATAATTTATTATCTCGCGTCATTAAGAACGAAACAATTAATAACAAGGAAGTTTATGTTGGTTGGCTTGAATCGCTTTTTTGCACTGCAAATTCCTATTCTATGTGAGGAGTTTGTCCATTGGGGCACCTGCCTCATGGTATATATACTTCTCAAACGATTTATAGCAACATAATGACATCATTTAATGGATAGGAAAAGCGTTCACTGATATAATAGTAGTATTCAATATTTTTTCGTGTGTGCATTGAAAATAACAATATCACGGTTGGAAAGTCTCGAGCACATTCAGTTGTATGCAACACATTATCTCCGGCATAGAGCCACGTCACGTACCACCCTCAGACCATTAGTGGCAAACAGAGAGCATTGCCAACGTGCTTATTTAGTGCACGCTCTAAACTAAAACAACTTGGGCACATGTTTTATATTGTAACTTACATTAGTGTATTAACTTTTCAGTTATCCATTTTTCTATTTCGTAAAATTTTCTTTCTTAAGATGGGTTTCTACATAGACAATATATTTATATATATATATATATATATATATATACTGGTAATCAACAAAATGAATGAATACAATCCTATACAAATGAACGTCTATCAAATCATTGTAAATCTAAATAATAATCAATTACCGAAGTAAGTAAGCGCATAATTTGAGAACGACTGGACATCGCTAATTCTATTCTGTTTGTTTTCGTAATTGTCACAAGATTTCTATACAAAAAACATTTTTGAAGAATCGTACAGATAGTCGTGGATGGCTGTGACAAAAGCCAGTAGAGAGATCTGCAAAAAAAATACAAGCTAACTTAATTATAAACATAATAAATCTTAAAAGTGGTACAACCCATGCAAGATTCGACTGCGGAAGTGACCACATCGAAGGAGCACTGTGGTGTTACAATCCGAAGGTTACAGTCTACAACACTCATTGGTATTCGGGACGTTCCAAATTGGGTCTTGGGGTTATAAACTTTTTATTGACTTACTTCGGTTGGGACCGTGACCTGTCTGAACTTGTTTATAAAGAGACTAGCCTCTGCCCGCGACTTCGTTCGCGTGGAATAGATACACTAACACGCAGCAGTTCTCAAAAGGAAAAAACAACCCGATTTTGTAACATTTTTCATCTGGTCTCCGCTCCTAGTCTTAGCGTGATGATATATAACCTAATAACGTATAACCATTCTCGATGAATGAGCTATATAACACTGAAAGAATTATTCAAATCGAACCCGTAGTTCATGAGATTACCCCCTGCAATGTCACAACATCACAAACTCACAAACTTTACCTCTTTATAATATTAGTATAGATGTTGAAATGATCATTTAACATTAATTTGTATTTCTATATCCTCTCTCCGATCATGAGGTACTGTTAGAGCACACAAAAAATTGTATTTAAAGGTTCTTCATGTTTGTTAGAGCACACAAGAAATTGTATTTAAAGGTTCTTCATGTTTTAAAATTACATATGAATATTATAGCTACGACGTCCGTTACTATTTGTAACAAGATTAATTATTGAAGTGACTCACTTTTATATAACCGTTTCCGACAAGCAATATTAATGTATCTATTTCATGTCATGTATATTTAGTTAAATAAACTAATACTTAAATCATATTGTTAGATTTAAGCTATGTACGTGTTATTAAGCTATTACATAGCTTCTATCGCGGGCCTTGAGCGTGGAGACCGAATCCAAAAATTCCGTAACGAAAAAACCTAACACCCCCCACTCTGCCTACCATGTAGCTCGGCCGAGCGTTCGCTTAACGTATATATGGTACGACTGTACAAAGCTCGCACGGATCGAAACTTTTTTTTTTTCGAAATGACTACGCTATTGACCCAGACACGTCTTAACAGCTTTACCGGACTACTAAGGCGAGCGCTTAAGGCACTCAGCCGATTTTATTTTGGCAACCAGCTCTAGAGTGCAAGGCACACCTCGGCTTGGCTGTTGCCGGTTGCATGCAAAATCGCAACCTATCTTAGCTAACCTAGCTAACTATTCATATATACATGAGTTGTTGAAACGTATATGTGTACCAAGCATACACGCCTCAACAACTCCTCCATATAGCTATTATCGGAAAATTGAGAGTTTTTCAGATCGATAAGGGAAAAAGAAAGTAATATCTTCCACTTTCATGTGTAAGCGTGTAGCGTGCACGTGTGTGGGGGTGATCGTGTAGTATTGTAGCAGTGATGTATATTTATGTGTCACCGTATCGCGCAAGCAACGCACTCAAGGGCTCCCTACCGTGGGATCGAACCTAGGCTTGAGCCGCTGCCGTGGGAGGCCTAATCGGGTGCGGATCGAGACGAGCTGCTCCGAAATCGGACGAATATGTAATCAGCTGTTTGTGAGAAAGTATACTGGTGTATAGGTATTTATCATCTATGTACAACAGTGAATATCTGTACTCGTATAATTTGTGTACAAAGTGTTTTCCTGAATAACCTACATGTATTGTAAGATAATAAAAATATTTTGAACAATATTAACTTCTCATTTATTTAATAAAAGAAAAAGAGTTGTTTTCTTATCGGTCACCACGCTCAAAAAGTGTAACTTGAATTAATATCAAAGAAAAAAAATTCTGCATAAATAAAATAAATAAATAGTTATAATTCCATAAGTTAATAAAAAATGCTATGCAATAGCTTTACCGCGGCAGTCCTCGAGTGCCACACGTATTTTTTATTTATTTGAATGGAAAAATCTGAGTCCTTAAGGACCAACATGCAGCTTAAATTGATTGCTTCTATTGATGTAAGATAGTACATTTCAATTATTAAATTAATAATAAATATGTAAATTTACAAAACTGATCTATATATTGTAATTTTTTATATCGTGTCGATAAATCAAGGGACTAGCTGTTATTTGTTTCCTATTAATTAGTTCAATGATTTATAGCCTGATGAGACGTAAAAGTCGTAGAATCAAATCGTAATTAGATTTTTATATAAAAAACAAACGTGTCAATTAACAAGATATATCGACGCTATTATTCGAAAGTTGAAGTTGAACAAGAAATATCAAAAGTTTAATACAAGTACAGCATACAACATACAAACATTTTCAATATAGTACGAAGCCTGAGCAGCTAAACAAATCTGACAATTACGTTACTCACTGTACAACCGTTTCTACCTCAAATCGTGATGTGTATACGTGTACTTCTTTATAGTTAATTTAATAATAGCGAAAACATGTCTTTGGTTGCATAAGACTGAAACTGCAGAAGTTTGCAAACTTAAAGAGGAAAAACAAAACGAAATGAGGACATTGCGTATTAGCATTAAAATTTCATTAAGTATATATACAAGGATTACTTAGATAATTGGTATTAAGTAGCTATTTATGCTAATTCTTCGCAACATCGTCTTGTCTTTAGTTGTTTATTCGCAGTTATCCTCGAAATTCGCTCTAATTTGAATTTATTTTACCTACTGTTTAAATTATCGTTAAACACTGAAACATTACATTTCTTATCCTATACAATATATCTTTAGTTTTTAGGCTTATAATTTTTTATTCCATTAAAAGAAACGTCAACTGTATAAGTTATTAATAATTTCGCTTAAAGTTAGATATAAATAAACTCGTACTCATCAGAGAAATATGCACAGCGTCAAAACGGAGACGTGGGTCGCACTTTACGTCTCAACGAATTAGCAGCCTACAAAATGGATTAAGTCCCCTCAGGAGAGGGATTTAATTAATAGGAAATTAGATAACGTACGTTGAAATTAAAAATTAATCATTTTATGTATATATAATTCTATATTACAATTAAAAAATTAAATAGGTTCTTTTGTTGTTACATATGTTTTTTTATATATGTGAAGCATGTCACTTACAATAAATAAATTATTTAAACCATTAGATAGCTTGTACAATTAGTTGTCGTTAATCAAACTATAAGTTTTAATAAATGAAATTGTATGAGGTATAAAATATGATGGTTGTCTTAGAAACACACTGTTTCGAATGACATTATTTCAATTAAATTTAACATTTAATAAATATTCAATGAAACATAACATGTACGTATTTTGTGGTAGACCCACGCTGAAGCTATTACTGGTTTCGGCATGAATGGGTTGGCTCGTCCAGGGTAGTTCAACCCTCTCACAGAAAACTGACGTGAAGTAACAGTGTGCAAGAATTATTGCGTTTCGTTCGGTCAGTGAGAGCGCCGGAAGACCATCTCCTCTCCTCCTCCCACTCGCCTTCCTTATTCCCTCCTCCCCCAAATAAAAGCTGGCAACGCACTTGCGACTCCCTGGCGTTGCAGATGTCTATGGACGGTGGTGATCACTTAACGTCAAGTGGCCTACCTGTCCGTGTGCCAGTTATGATACAAAATAAATAAATAAGAATATATTAAATATTACATAATAATGGATTCCCGTCCGTTTCGTTATGCATTAAAAATGGCAAAGGGTCAATCAAACCAAAAACATAGGTAGCCCAGAACTATCAACAAAAAATTTCGCGTCGAATGGTTATCGTTCTATGCTAATACGCTCAGTAGTTATGGCGTGATAAGCCTCAAACGAACTGTATTTTCATTACATATATTATTCGGCTAGGGATCTACGAGTATATGGACCAAGGTTAACAGAATAGGAGGACGCTATTTATTAGCATATTGATAAATAAAGAAGACAATAAGCTTATGTGTTTATATTCAAGAAATATGACTTGACTATTAAAAGTAGGACGTTCCTATTTCACGTTGGACAGTATACTAACATTCAAGTTTATTTTATTTTTATTTTTTTTTTCTCGAACTGACTACGCTATTGACCTAGCAAGGTCTTAACAGCTTCACCGGTGTTGGCGACGCACACGTTAAGTAGCGCACACATTACCTTACACGTA
>JACEII010000010.1:3529055-3546500 GCA_014332785.1 Antheraea mylitta
GTGTCGCCGTTCATATATAGATATTTGACAGGGCGGCGGCCCCAATAACCGGACTACCGAGTTTATTTAGGGACAAAAGATTTGATATAGAAAATAGTTTTAACAAAAAATGAAACGTGTGTTATAGATAGATGTATGGATTACGAAAACGGTTTTTATTTTATGTGAACTTGCACTATATTAATTACGAAATAAGAAAGAAACCATCATTTCATATGAAAAGAGAATCATTCAATTATTTATACGTTATACATTCATGTATCGAAGTTCATCATACTCGTACACAAATAATTATAAAAGAACTTTCTAATAATAGAATAAGACGATGTTAAATTCATACTCAATAATAATACTATAGAAACATAATTGAAAAGTTAACTTACTTGAAAGCAACAAAATATTGGAGATATAAAGCATCCTAAACCTTACCAACGAAATGGGATGTTCGAAATGTCACGAATACACCAGTGTACGACATGAAACCCTCATGTCCTGCAAGCCAACCTGCCTCCTAACTGGATTATTTAAACAGAGGTTGTTGTCACACTGATTCCTACTAGAAATGACATACACTCTGTTTTTTTAAACAAATGATTTACATAAAAACCTAAAATATTTATGAAAGGTAGGTAACTAAATAACTATTAGCAATTAATTAGCGATTCACTCAACAAGTTTTAAAATTACAATAATTTTCTTTATTTTTTCAGAACAACTTTTTTAATCGATGTTCGGCTGTAAAGTTTTTCTTATTCACCTAATGCTATAATATATACTATTTTGGGTAAATCGTAACAAAGATGTGTTCAAATTGATGGTGCAAAATAGACTATACAAAATTTATTAATCATTTTTAAAACTTTGAATTTCTTTAAACTTTAAATATTAAAACATTATTTAGATCAAATAAACGAATTTATTACAGTTATAACCTAATTAGTCAGGTTATTCCTAAAGTTTATACTGTACCATCAGTTTGAAATATTATTCTATTAAGAAAACTTAGCAAGAAACTTTGAGCGAACAACGTTCTTTGTTCGCTTATAGTCTATGTTTAGTTTATTTAACAAAATTGCAATTAAACCTGACGAGATCCATAATATAACAGAAATTATGCGTAGAAATTATTCACAACAATTATATTGATAAAAATTGGACTTCCAAGTATAATAATGTATTAAATATACCTTTTCAATCTGCTAGCAATAGGAATTCTTACAATCCTAAATTTTTTTTTTATATATATCATAGGAGGCAAACGAACAGATGGGTCACCATATGTTAGGTGATCACCACTGTCCATAGACACTTGCAGCAACAACAAGGGGAGTCACAAGTGCGTTGCCAGCCTGTTTGGGAAGAGGCCGGGGGGACAGGAAGGGAAGGAGGAAGGGGAAGGGGAGGGTACGTGGGTCTCCGGCTCTCTCACTGACCGAACGAAACGCAACAATGCAAGCACTGTTACTTCACGTCGGTTTTCTGTGAGAGGGTGGTGCTTCCCCGGACGAGCCGACCCATTCGTGCTGAAAACAATAATAGCTTCAGCTTGCCTCTATACCATTACATTAAATAACATTACGTCTAATTATTGAACCGATTATTTTAGAATCTGTCATATATATCTCTCTTATCAGGGTACAGGAAAGGCATATGGTAATGTTTCCAAAAAAAAGTACTGATCCCGAGTGATAGGTAAAATATACTTAGCGCGAGCAAAGCTGCGAGTAAAAAAATAGTAACCACTGAGTTAAGCTTGTCAGGAAGGGATACAGAAGAGGCCGAGGGTACTTTGTTCTAGAAAAAAAATAATGTACCCGAGATATAGGTCAAATCTATATTAAGCACGAACGGATCTGCAGGTGAAATTTTTAATTTAGAGTGTTAATTTGAATAAAATAATTTTCCAATTCTAAATTATATAAAGTTACATCTAGTAACATATTGATATGTCTATGTAAGCGACCGACCTCGTATGTCGCTGCGCACTTATTCAATAATCTGATTCAATTCCGACTGAAGGTACAGTTTCATGCTTACTGACGTCTTATTTAATATTCAATTTCTGAGCTTACCCATCTGCGAACTTGTATTCTACGTGTACTAAATCACATTTGCCACATATGTAATTTTATTGCTTGTGATTTCATGTTACAACATAATACATATTTGTTTGTATTGTTATCTAGAGTCTATCATTCTATACCATCACAAAGGTTTATATTAGTTGATCTCTATTTTCTTATATCGTCAAGTAAATGAATGTTAATACATTATTTAAAATAGTTAAATTTATATAGAAAAACGTTTGTTAATTGACAATCATCCTGCGAAGTATGGTATCTATTGATTATTGATTAATAACTCTATTGTATTGGAGTTACTATCTTTTTTTACAACAATCGTATTTTTTTAAATCATTGAACTTTACAGTACATCTTTTTAAAGGTTTTTTTTTAATCTTATACATTTCTTAGTCACGTATCTTAATATAGAATAATTCCTGATTTATTTTCTTCAAACTTAACAATTCCAATCGGCTTTTATGTGATGGCAGGATATTATTTTACCAAATTCCATGTTCGAGGTATGAAAAATGGTCGTTGAAAGTTTTGGAACAAGGGAATCTGTGATCAAATCTTTGATACAAAGGCAATTATACTATGGAATTTTGAATTAATGTTATGACTTATATTTTTTAGCTTTAGAACATTTCATTTATAAAACTTTTTCATGATTTTTGCCAAGGTAATAAATGTATATAGAAAATCGTTCCTAAAGTAAATCATATAAGATTAATACCCATCTAATCTAATACCTTTAAACGAGCAATTCTTGTATATTTTTATATTTGCATATATTAAGGATCTCGGAAACGGCGTCATCTATTTCTGTGAAACTTAGTATGTTGTAGGTAGTTTCAGGGACGATAAATCGATCTAGCTATATTTCATTCATAGAATTTTTTTTTAACTGGCAATGAAAAAATACAGCTAGAATATAAAGGTAAAATTCGCCAGCGCTGTCAAAACAAAAATAATTCAGATGGAAATCGGTTGCTTCGAAAATCCGTGTAACCCCAGTTCGAATCCAAGTGTAAATATATTTTTTTTTTCGTAAAAAATGATAATTTTGTAAGGCAAACCTAACAATTCATTTTAATTAAATAAACAATTTTATAATTATAAGAGAGATATCTGTTTTAATATTTTTTTATGTTAAATAATACTAATTTTGTGAGGCAAACCTAACAGTTTATATTAATTTAAATTTTTTTTTTAAAGATCCGAGCTAGGCTCGGTCGCACAGGCTTATATGCTGCGGAAAGGAAACTATATGTCATTCTCTATTTTAGTTTACTTTTACAAAGATTTTGTTTACTTTATCTACGTACCATCCTTTTTCTCATTATAAGAATTCATAAGCCACCATTATCCATTTTTGTAGGTGGTAGAGCCATGCTGATATAACTGGTTTCAGCATGAATGGGTTGGCTCGTCCGGAGTAGTACTACCGTCTCATAGGAAACCGACCTGAAGTAACAGTGCTTGCATTGTTGCGTTTCGTTCGGTCAGTGAGAACGCCGGAGGCTCACTTCCCTCCCCTTCCCTTCCCTCTCTTCCCGTTCCCCTCCCCCCTTCCCCGTCAAAACAGGTTGTCAACGCACTTGCGACTCCTCTGGTGTTGCTGGTGTCTATGGACGGTGGTGATCACTTAATATCAAGTGACCCACCTCTTCATTTTCCTCCTAAGATATAAAAAAACCATTATCCTCACGTGAATTCACTACGTGTTTTAAAATAGTACGCCTTTTAGTCCGAATATGAATTTACCACGTAAGTTACTTCAATAATTTTACTCGGACAAACTGATAACTACATAAAATTAGATTATTGATTGCGTATTGTCTTGACTTAAGATTTTATTCAAATAATTTGCTCTCAATGGCTTCAATAAGTCTAATATATCTTATACATATTGTTACATCTTTCATCCATTAACCATGGTTACATGTATTTATTCACTTTTGTGTTTATATCAACAAAGTCATAAAAATTAATTGAATACACATTCATATTCAGACTTTCCATTTCTGAACTGGCGATCAAAATTGTACCATGTTTGCTATGAAAACAGACATATAGCACAGAGCGGATATAAACATCGTGTTTTCAAACTTTGTACGGGATGGAACACAAATTTACGACTTATTACTTTTGGGAATTGAAACATTGTCATTCGGATGAAGTGAGTTATACCGCTGTACCTATAATTGGTTTTATCTGACATATTTCATTTTTATATGAACGGTTCTGTTTAGAAAGACTTCATGTTTATTTGTCATCTATCTAAGGCTGTATTATGGAATATTTTACACGTATATTACGTAAGCTATATTTAGGCACGTATATATTTACGCGTGCTTTAGTTTTACATACGATTATTTCTATGTTAGCTTAGTTAATTAATCTAGGCAATTGTATGTACGTTATTAACTGATATAATTTTCCCATAAATACATACACGAATCGCTGCTTTATCAAAGGTCCTGTTTACATTCGAACTTTAAATTGATGTTATTAGAGTAAAATATTTAACCGAAGGTATTTTATAATAAAAATATTGTTACTTGTAGGAGCCGCTCAACTAGGTAAGAGTCCTCTTTCCTAAAAAATTTTTCTCATATTCGATGGTACCTAAATGTACATTTCTTAGGTTCAATTCAGTTCAGGTTTCCTCACGGTGTTTTCCTTAACTGTCCTCCGAAAGTGTTACAAATTCAAATTAGTAACTTTATGCGAACTCCAAAAACTCTCGATACTCGTTGGAACATTTAAGAACTTGCGTATTTCGAATCAATATTTCATCGATCAAACAGCACGACCAATACGAATTTGCTAGTAATTACTGCTAAATATTTAGTTCAGATAAACTTTTCTCTTTGATTATGAAGTGATAAAAAACCTTTAATGGATATCTATTAGTCAATAATATTGTTATATTGTCATTTAAATAAAAATACGTGTTCTTAACTAGACTTAACTGGTTTCAGCTTGAATGGGTCGGCTCACCCGGGTAGTACCACGCACTCACAAAAACACCGACGTGAAGTAACAGTGTTTGCATTGTTGCGTTTCTTTCGGTCAGTAAGAACGTCGGAGGCCCACCTCGCTCTCTCTTTTTCTGTCCCCTCCTCCTCACTCTCCCCCACTGACACAGGTTGGTAACACACGGGCGACTACTCTGCTGCTGCTGATGTCTATGGACTGTAGTAATCACTTAACAACAGGTGACCCACTTGTTCTTTTGCCTCCTATGATATAAAAAATATATACATTAGATAACTTATCCATTAATAATAAAAGTGTAAAATAATATTTATTACATAGAGATACGTTCGTACATGAATTAAAATGAAAAGAAGTGTAACCAAAAATTTACCGAATTAAAATAGTAAAACTCTTACTCCGTAACAGCAGATATTGAAAATTTAACTTCGCCGCATATTGTAGTTAAAAAAATATTATGAAAAAATTGAAATACTCGATACACAGCACTCGAAGCGATGATGCGTCGGTTGCCGGTAGTGTAAAAGGCTGCGGAAACTAGATCCACTAGAATTTCCCTATCCATATTTGATCAGATTTACTCAACAACACTTACTCTATCTACAAACTCACACCAAGGTGTTTTATGTATCGAGAAATTCTCTTTTGCCGCGCCTCGTTTATTGGATGCGCGGCTTGAAGATTTTCCTCGATTTCCACCTTTCTCGACAGTAAATGTAATGTATTTTTGTTTTAAAATATCAAATAGGTAGATGCTTTATTCTATTGTCAATATTAATTTCGTTTGTAATTATAATTTTATGTTTCTAAATTTAGTGTAATTATCTAAGTAAGTAAATGACCAAAATATGTTTTAACAATTGATGCTAGCAGGTTAAAGAATTCTTTTAAATTAGTTCACTACAGCACCAACATTAAATCTCATTTTATTTTCCGTTGTAATTCAATCATTATCGCATTCGTAACTAGTTAAATCACAAGAAAGTATTGTAGGGGAGAGTAGGGTAATTGAGAACGGCGGGTGATTGGGAACAGTTAGATAAATAGTACATCTCCCCGTACTACACTGTCGCGAACCTATTCCACGGATGAATGCAAAGCCATTCATTGCGTATACGAAAGTGGGATTGAAAGGATGCACTAGTGTTGTCACTGTAAGTCGAACAATTATTTTTGTTTAAATTTAAAATAACGTCTAAGTACATAGATAACTAAAGTTCATGTAGCAATAAAATTTGATGTACTTTATAACTTTTTTCTATTATTTTTTAGCGTTTGAAGTTAAGTGTTCCCAATTCCCCCACTCTCTCCTATAGTAATAATATGATTATAATGTCTCCATAGTATAGAAAGTAAGTATGAAAGCTAATAATATGTTAAATATTAATAAACATTTTAGAGTATTTCTAGTATATATATTGTTGTTAATTACGCTTCTCATATTTTTCTGATTCAATCGAATTCAGTTTTGTTTTTTTTATAAAGTCACTATAACTTTAATAACTAATTATACTAGGTTTAAACAATAAAAATGTGTACGTTTGTATTTAAAAAATAAAATGTGTACGTTTGTAATTCGAATAACTTTGCTACTGTATAATACGTGTATAAATTTTGTAGTTTAGTATGACTTTAGATTTTACTTTTATTGTGTGATCGTATATACGTATTAAAACTTTCTAAAATATATGAAAACAACGCTGTAAAAGTATGTATAGTAATGAATCATTTGTATTTTAGAAATCACTGTTTACACCTTTCCGGAAAAATAGATGGAAAATACGATTATGATCAGAGAAAACTCAGACGCGGTAAAAGGGCCCTTACAATTTACTGTAATTCTGATTTGTTCTAATTAAGCTTGTTTCCACTTCTAATTATCTCTTTGAATATTCACCGGACGAAATCACTTGACCTCAAAATTGTTAGAGATATTGTTTGTTTACTCCTAAGGGGCCCTGTCGAAAACAATGAACACTTTTTTGTTAACAAACGGCAATGGAAGCAGGTAATGAATATGCTGAAACAAAGCGCCCAATGCGCAGCCTCATTAGCTATTCAGTCCTTGTGTCTGCTTTAAAAATAATTTGCAAAAGTCTTCATGAATGTTTGTTCTGTTTATCTCAACAATATATTTTTGACTACTAAAAATTATTTTATTACTAATTAGTACATGCTACTGATTCTCGTGAAAATGGTTTGTTATTTCATAGAAGCCATGCTTTTTATTGAACTTAATTTACGGTTGCCTTTTCTGTTATTACTTTTTGGCCATTATTATATAATTTAAGGTTCGGCAATGAGCATGTGACACCTCTGATGTTGCAAGCGTCCATAGACTGCGGTGGCTGCTTAACATCAAGCGGTCCGCATGCTTGTTTGCCACCATCGTAGTATAACCCCTAGAACTATTTCACTGATTTAAGTAACCTTTTCTGCGTAGTCTATTACTACTTAGTAAATTATTTTTCTATGTATAACAAAGTATTAAAAATAATAGAGAAATTTATTTATTTATTTACACATGGATAAAGCAACAGTCGACAATCAAAAATAAATACAATAGCAATAATAAAAAAAAACTAAATTGAAGATCTAAAACGCTTTATCACATAGAAAATGAACTTACACTAATCATAATGATAATAACGAAATAATAAATGTTTTAATAGAATAAGATAGAAATAATAGAAATGGTCAAATGTCTTCGCCAGTGATCGTGATTTTTAGTATCAACTGAAATATTTTTTTTGGCAATTAATCTTTTAGTTTATTACTGCCATTGTCACGTAGTGAATAATGTTACAACCGTCGTATGATCATTTCAATATTGCGACGTGTGAGCCCAATATCCTAACAAGATGGTGGATCCCTTGTTAGAACCTTCCCGGGGATTTTTGTGGCATCTCAGAATTTCATGCTCCGTAGTATTATTTTCCATTCACTTCACTTATGCACAATAAACTAACTATATTACGTAAAACACCACCAAATTCACAAAATATAGAGTCAAATAACACAAGATTATGAATAAAGTATAAAATCTACTACATGACAGTCTAAAATCCCGCCAAAAACTCTAACTGAAATCTTTATATTATACAAATTTAAGCATGTATGCATTTTTATTCAATCCAAAACTCTAAAAATTATATATAAGGAGTCAAATAAAATCTGAATAATAAATACAGTTATTCGGTTCGGCAGACATTCAGTTCTCGATGGTCTCTGTTGTACTTAGCCCACGTTCACCATGTGATAAAGGACCGTTATTTTATCTACCAAAGTACGATAGAAAAGGACTCATCTGGATTTATTACTGACTTGATATTTAATTTTGAAATCTAATTTTACAGAATTTGTGTAAAACCAACATTACCTACTTACCAATCGGAATATTTATGATATTTATGATCTCTGATAGCTACTCTCTCTATATGTATTGTATGTGTTAAATCCGAACGCAAAGATTACATTTCCATTACAATAGTAAGAAAAAATAAAACCACACTAATATTGAGAAAACAGGAAGAGTTGCAGTCATATTTTCGTGGTAACGAGAATTTATGGTTTGTCGTAGTTTTGAAGTAGGTTGGAATATTTTAATTGAATAACCTTAATCTGATATGGAGTTTCTATGACTACTATAGATACTATGAAGAATAGTATAACTCTTAGTGATTGTTTGTGGGTGTATAATAAAATGTATACAATTACCGTACAGGTATTAATCAGTAAAGATAATAGACTTGGGGATATACTATGAAAGTGTAGTCCAAATTTCTTTAAAAAAAGATGATAACGAGAAATTCTGTATGCTCAAATTTACTTTTCACTGGCCACTGCAAGCTTCTGTACATAATCTGCACAGGGAAGAACAAATTCAACTTTTGAACGCAATCATTTGGAAATTTTTCGCTTCGCCACATTACCCACCAACAAACATATATTTATGCTTTATTCAACGTATTCAAGTATCTCTATATAAGTAATACGTTTGTATGATACTTTTTAACATATTCCAAACGTATATTGGGATAAAATAATATCAGTGTGTTCGCTCAAATGAAATTAATGTTTGAATGATCGATTAAAAGTGGGTTACCACGAATATTTAACCATTTCGGCCGAAATTTGTACATTTTTAAAAGAAATAAATATATAAAGTCAGTTGGCAGCCTGTTCGGCGTGGAATTTCAACCCTCATTGATTAATATTACATAGTTTTTTTTCAATATTGTTGATTCCGCACACAGATCTTTAGGAATTGGCAATATAAAGGGAGAGAGAGGAGTGATCGTAATTTGATATGATTCACTACTTCTCCCTTGACGAGTTGCATGAGCATAATAAAAGTCACCAAGATTTGTCAGTCATAATGTTTTTTTTATATTATAGGAGGCAAACGAATAGGCGGGTCACCTCATGTTAAGTGATCAACGCCATCCATAGTCACTAGCAATATCAGTGGAGTTGTAAGTGCGTTGCCAGCCTATGTTTGGGAGGAAAATGGAGAAATGGAAAAGAAGAGGAGAGGGCAGGGGAAGGGGTTGGGTCTCCGGCGATCTCACTTACCGAACGAAACGCAACAATGCAAGCAATGTTACTATTTTTCTATTATCACATAGGAGGCAAACAAACAGGCAGGTCATCTGATGTTAAGTAATTACCGCCGTCCATAGACACTAGCGACACCAGGAGAGTAGCAAGTGCGTTGCCAGCCTGTGTTTTGGGGGAATGGCAGAAAGGGAATGGGGAGAGAAGAGGGAAGAGTGAGACAAGAGGGGAGGGTTGAGGAGGGGAGATGGACACCTACGACGCTATCAATGACCGAACAAAACGCAACAATGCAAACACTGTTACTCCACGTCTGTTTTCTGTGAGAGGGTGGTACTATTCCGGACGAGCCGACTTATTCATGCTGGAATCAATAGTAGCTTCAGCGTGGCTCTACCAACAACAATGCATAGTACATACACAGTACTACAGTACATAGAAATCAGAGAGTCGGGGTTATTTCAAAATGATTTAGATGCAAGTCGCTTCAAGTCCGTTAAATGTCTTAAGATTAGCAATCACATGCTTGACAAAATTATCGAACGATTTGATAGCAGACACCTTCTCCTCAAGCCCAAAAGATGAAATGGACATATACGAAGATTATCACAAAGCATTATGTGTCCTAGTTTCTTCGTGTTAAACCTGGGGTACTCTTGAAGCAAAAATTCAAAGTTTTGCACAGATTTTTTATCGCCGGGGCAGGTGTTATTATCAATAATCTTAAATAGATTAAGGTTCTGCTTACAACACCCATGTCTATTTAAATATTACATAGTTGTAATAAACAAATTGTTAAGAATCACTGATGAACAAATTGTTAAGAATCACTTAGAATTTCCTTTTCGTTTTTTTTGAAATACATAACACTTATTAATTAATTTTTTACCAAAGGTATTCCGTACATACACATAGATATATACATATCACAAAACTTGTAGAAAAGCTTTATTCTTAAAAAGAAATTCAATTGGTATATATTTTTTAAATAAAGAAATTACTACGCAAATCTTAAAACTCTTTTCCATTCTTATCAAATAACATCTTTTTAAAGTCTCAAATTAATTCCAATTAATTAGCATTCAAACAAGGATCATTGTTCGGACGAAGCGAGAATTGAATCTCTTAAAAATTTTAGTCAAACACAATTTCAGGCCTTTTATTAACTCACAACAATCTTTTGTCTAACATTTAGCGATTGCTTAAAAGTTTTAATATAATATTGCGTAAAATACTATGAATTAGCGAAAATTGTCCGATACGAAATATATATAAGAGTTGTTGAGATATGTATGCGTGGTACACATATGTGTTCCAACAACTCATATATAAGCTTAGGTTAGCTCAGATAAATCGCGAATCGCATTTATCAGGCAACAGCCCAATCCGAGGTGTGCCGCGTACCCTTGATCTAGTTATCAAATAAAATCGGGTAAGTACCTTAAGTGCTCGCCTTAGTAATCCGGTGAAGCTGTTAAGACTTTGGTGGGTCATTTTAAAGAAAAAAAAACTATGAATTAAGTTATAAATCGGATCGGAAACTTTCTTTTATATTAGATATAGAATAATAATGTTTTTACTTGTAAAGTGTGATCTATGGCTAGGTCGTCGTCGTATAGGCACATTTTGGTCGTAAAACGAAGAGTTAGTGTCTGAGAGAGGTCGCGTATAGACCCGGCCTTATGCAAATGTAACGATAACACGCCTTTAGGGTCAATAAACTGTTACCTACTCACTTTTACGATATGATAAGTATATTGCTCGTCTTTATACCTTTGTTCCCTATAAGTTTATAGGTCACGTTCGATTCAACTGACTAAATGTGTGTTCTTTGTTACAGATTAAATAACTTGGTTCTACTGAAAATGTAAGTGACATTAATGATTAATTTTTATTGTAGGTACATTTGATTTTGTGTAAGAAGGAACTAACTAACTTTGTGTTGATTGATTTTGTATTTTAAATTTGATAAACATATTGTGGATTTATTCGATAAGTATTGAAATATCGTATATCTATACTAATATTATAAAGAGGTAGATTTTGTGAATTTGTGATGTTGTGACGTTATAGGGGTAATCTCAGGAACTACTGGTCCGATTTGAAAATCAGGATTTTTTTTCCTCTTGAAAGCTTGCGCTGCGTGTTAGCGTTAGCCCAAAACAACTATTACTTCGCGAACGAAGTCGCGGACAGTAGCTAGCGAGTTGTCAAATAAAGGATTACAAATTAGGAAAAATAAGATACGTGAAAACAGAACATTTTAATGGTTTTGTTAAGTTTTATCAACACAAATTCACAAAAGGATGATAGTAAAGCATTCGTCATTATTATTTATACATACATTTAAAGTTTTTCATTTTTTATTTTTTTTATAACAGATGTCACTTTATATGTCAGTGCTCTATCAATTGAGTTTTTGGCGGGATCTTGAAATGCCATGTAGTGGTCTTTATATTTTATCCATAATCTTGTGTTATTTGGCTCTATATTGGATAATATTGGTGGTGCTTGATGTAATATAGTTCGGTGATTGTGCACAAGTAAACTAGATCAGAAATAATAGCATGGAGCATGGATTCTGACTTGCCCTAAAAACTCCAATTTGAGTTCTATGACTGCCACCATTTTTGTTAGTTTATTGAAATAATCGTAAGAAACTTGTAATATAATTTCGTACTAGAAAATGGCAGTAATAATCTAGTAGAAGATTGGTTGCCACAATTAAAATAAATAAACACTCTGTCAATTTTGACTCTACACAATCTCTGATATTTTGGAAAATTATATATATATTTTTTTAATATCATAAAGGAGGCAAACGAACATGCGGGTCACCTGTTGTTAAGCGATCACCGCCGTCCATAGACACTAGCAACCCCAGAGGAGTCGCAAGTGCGTTGCCAGCCTGTGTTTGGGGGAATCGTGAGAAAGGGGGAGGGGAAGGAAGAGGAGAGGGGAAGGAAGGGGAGATGGGTTATATAATAAAAGTATTCAAACATAGAAAGGAATTAATGTAAATATTCCAAATTATTTATTGAAGACGTGAAAGAGTTACCAAATTATTAAATCAAACTATATTTTATTTATAATTTCCGACCATCTTCCTTTGATTATAGATCACTGAGTGGAATAATGTAACGCTTTGGTAGCGGTATGCTCGATTTGTCAAAGGCTCTCTAAGCTAAACATTGGCTTGAAGGTCACAAACTGATTCAGTTACTTTGTTAAAGGGTAAAGGTAATATTTACATTATATCCTTGGATGTAACTTTGCATGAGATGCTTGAATAATCTGAATACGTCATATCCTGCTCAGAGATATTTCGTTAAATGGATGAAATGGTAAAAAAGACGTAATTATCTCGCCACCACGCAAAATATGCATAAAAGCGTCTCATTAAAAATATTAATGTAACTAAATATATATTTTCTTAAAAGACCTTAAATATCAATTATAATAACATGGATAAGAACTTAACTTTTCAGGAAAAGTTATACCCGAATGCTCAAAACAAGAGCGAGGTATTTCGAGTCATATGTAAATATGTGTATTTCTTTGTCATTAATCTAAACGGCTTAATGCCTTTTATAATATAAGATGTCTTCAGATTCGACTTTATTGTGAGTGCGAGAGAATATGTCAATCAATGCTGGTGATGTCTGGAATTGACACCTCTCTCAGTCCATACATCAAAAACGATTGTAGTATTAAATAGCATTATAAAAATATATACGTTAAAAAACCGATCAAGTTTCTTGTTGGTTCTTCTCGATAACTGGGTTGGTTTCCGAACCGGTGCTAGTTTTGTCGTAGTAATTCCTAAGTCTTAAAGCCTAAATCGAATAAAGTATTTCCGATTTTTTTATATTGAGTACTTCGTCTGCGAGGAACAGTTACTTTGAGCTAACACTAAAATGCAGTGGAAGCTCTCAAAAAGAAAATAATACCTGATTTTGAAACATTCTTAATTGGTGGTTCACTTTAATTAGTCTTTGTGATCATATATAACTTATAGCCTACCTTGATAAATGAGCTATCTAATACTGAAATAATTTTTCTAATCGGACAAGTAGTTCATCAGATTACCTCCTACAACGTCTCAAACTCACAATTTTTACCACTTTGTAATATTAGTATAGAGTAAAGTGTAGACTATTTTACAAATGAGAAGAAACATATTTTTATAGACCAATACTAAACGCAATGAACAACACGTTCATTAACATAACAAAAGGAATTCGCGTTTTTATAATAGGTCTTTTCCGTCCGTCCGTTCTGCAGTACTGGCCATTTCATATCAAAATAATTTTTGTTTGGCTTAGAATTCTAATTTCAAATTATTGTTATTTTAAAAACATGGAATTCCAAAAGTAGTCATTTGTTTATTGATTAGTGTTACATTTTCATCGTATTTCAATCTTTTTTGTCATCATGGATACGTTAAAAATTCGAGTAATTATGGGATATGAGTACCGTAGTGGCAGCAACGCGGCACAAGCGGCACGCATCATCAACGACGTTTACGGAGCTAACACTACAAACCTCCGCTCCACCTTATTGGTTTTACTCGCTTCCGTTCTGGGTATTTCGACCTGAAAAATGAACTTCGCGGTAGTCTGAAGACTTTGGTCGACAATGACGAATTAAAGGCGATTGTGGAAGCTGATGATACACAATCTACGGCTGAATTAGCAGCAGTATTTGACGTTAGCGTCATAACAATATTGGTCCATTTGCGTTAAATTGGCAAGGTAAAAAAGTTTGACAAATGGGTGCCCCACGAACTCAACGATCGCCAGCGCGAAGTACGCGTCGAGACGTGCCTTCCATTGCTCAACAGGCACACAAATGAAGGAATTTTGAACCGCATTTTTTACCTGCGATGAAAAATGGATTCTGTTTGATAATCGCAAGCGCTCAGCAAATTTGTTGGATCCTGGTTCAGCACCTAAACAATGCCCTAAACAAAAACTTACCTCTAGAAAACTGATGGTCACTGTTTGGTGGTCTAACGCCGGTGTGATTCATCACAGCTTCTTACCAAACGGGGTAAGCATTACTGCAGATGTGTACTGTGAAGAACTGAACACAATGATGGAGAAGCTGGCACATCTCCAACCAGCATTGATCAATCGCTCGTCTCTGCTGCTTTTGCACGACAGACGGTCTCCAAGTTGCAAGAACTGGGGTTGGAAGTTCTCCGTCATCCACACTGCTCATCAGATTTTGCGCCTACAGACTACTACTTTTTCCAGAACTTGGATAACTCCTTGGCGGGAAAAAAATTTAATACTCGAGAGGCAGTACGAAATGCCTTGGAAGAATTTGTTGCCTCCCGTCCAGCTGATTTGTTTAAGATGGGCATCAATAAACTGCCACTACGTTGACAGAGATACATTGATTGCGTGGGTGATTACTTCGATTAATACAAATAAAAATACATGAAAAAAATTCGTTTAAATTTTTTCATACAAAGCGGCAATTTCATAGGTAATGACCTAATATTAACATTTTATTTTACAAATATGAGAGAAATAATTCAAATGAAAGTAAATTTTTAAGCTTCAGTGTTCTAATAAATTTTTAATTTAGTGTTTCAAATGAAACGTTTATGTAGTAGACAGAAAATAATAGCAATTTAATAGTATAATTTGTTTATTATTTTTGTTTTATATGTACAATATTTGACAACCATCGCAATATAATTTCAAATGTTAGTCTATGAATGGTTTCTACAGTGATCGTAGGAGAAAATTGGTTATAATAATCCTTGTGGCAGTGGTAGTAAGACTTACTACTACGTTGAGAGTTCGTGGCTTCGATCCTCATACTAAACCGGTTATTGCGTGATCTCTTCAGTTTGAACAGTCAGTAAAACTTGTCAGTTTTGTATGTGGGTGTTATTTATAATTGCATATGTAGTTGGTTAGATACCACAATACAAGCTATGCTTAGTTTGATATTATACTACTTTCTATAATATTGTATAGTGATACTTACTATTTTATATTTTATTAAAGCAGTGATGTAACACTTTATTTCGATAAAGGTTGGGAATGTTTTAAAGTGTATACTTAGATTTAAAGTTTTAATTTAAAATTTCTAACCGTAATTTTGGTCACTTATTAAACAGAAGCTTAGAATAGAGAATGAAGTATTAATCGTTAATTGAAGTACTTAAAGTCGTGTTTGTAAATGAACACTAGTGTACGTATGATGCCAAATTAAGTGAGTCCACGAGTGGGGCATTGTTGTCAAACGGTGTGGACGTGCCTGTTTGATCATGACACTCAGTGGCCTCGGGCTGTTTAATTACCTTGAGGCCAAACAGAACCGTTGTTGTGACGACGCTACACTACAATGCAATTAAATTTAAGATACACCCGCTTTCTAATTATGTCAAGATACAATCTTCAACATTAAATTATTATATTTCAAATTACTAATTAATTTTGCTAGAAACAGCTGTGTACTCTTGAAAATATAATTAATTTTTAACCAAATTTTTTAAGTCTTTATACTTTAATTTTCTTTGACTTTTCGTTTCGCAAGTGCTCATTTGTTATGCTCAGAATTATCTTAATATGAATTCAAGACATGAATATCTAAAATATTTAATGGGTACAATATTGGTTTCTAATCATTACTCAAGTAATAGTGATATATGATTTTTGTATATACTCTCATCTTCTGAGAAATCGAAAAATGCGATGCGGACAACCTTAGTATTCATATTAAGAGCTCATATTTTCAGAAGCCTAATTTAGCATTGAAGGAAACTTTTGAGCATAGTTTTGAATAAAACCATTTTCTCATTATGGTAATGCCATTATATAGTATAAACCAAAGTCCCCTACTGCGTCTGTCTGTCTGTACGCGATAAAATCAAAAACTAATGAAAGGATTTTCATTCGGTTCTCACCAGTAAATAAAGTAATTCATGAGAACGGTTTTGGTATATATTTTATCATTTTTTTTAATAATCAAGGCGAGACAACGTCCGCCGGGCCCGCTAGTATATATTAAATTTATTTAAGTGGTAAAGGAAAATCTTGATGATAGAACACTGTCAACTTAGAGTTGTAGCATCATCATTATCATCGTATACGAAGAACAATAATTCCGGATAGTTTTATTCTAATATGTAGGCGCAGTTTAGCATAAACACGAGTATTTGTAGCCATTCCACAACTATGTACATCAAAGTATCAACATCTGATCTCTAACAGGTGTGAAGCAAAATATTTGAGTTAATTATGTTTATTTATTTATTTATCATGAAGAATACACTAGTCACATAAAAAATAAGCTAAAACATACATGCAAATGCTTAAAAACTATTTATGTCACTAATTAGTGTTGATTACAGCATTTGCCAATATAAAATATGACCCGGAAGACAATAAAAGTAAAGGAAACAATTAAGAAAAATTTAAGGAATAAGAAAATAAGATAAAACATTTTGATAATGTATAAAAACTCAAGAACTAAAGAAAAATTCATGAAGAAATGAATTAAAAGAAAAACAAATTTGAGATTTAAAAAAAATAGTGAATTACTAAATAAGTCTATCGTGTGATCTTTTTTGTTATAGACAACCGTGGTTTATGGTTATTCTTCGATACCTCTTAAGTAATTTAATGTTACTATTCACTTTAAGGCTTTTTGAAAAACACATTAAAACTTTTTATATAGTAAAACTTTTACATCTCTATCGTAAATGTATGTCGCCTTATACTTACTCCCTTAGGGCTTTTTCACCCTTCATAGTAATATATATATATATATATATATATATATATATATATATATATATATA
>JACEII010000010.1:3546600-3607468 GCA_014332785.1 Antheraea mylitta
TATATATATATATATATATATATATATATATATACAGTATTAATCACTAACCGTTTCTATATCATACTAGACAGTAGACACCGACTATGATTTTGTACGAATCTAAATCTTAATAACAAAGAGCATAAAATTTTTCTTCGTGAACGACACTTAAGTGCGCCAACTTACTAGGCGAGCGGTCAAACGGTATTGATGTTTTTAAGTTCAGATATACCAAGATCTATTTTTTTATATATAATTAAATACTAACTTTTGGTCCCGGCTTCGCTAGGTTTTATCTATCGCTCGGGAATAGTACTTTTTATGGACGAAACATAAGTTATGTTCTTTTCTATACCCGTGATTACGTGTACCTAAAATTTCATGATGATTAGTTCAGAAATGAATGCTTAAAGCACGTAATAAACAAAAAAAAACACATTTCTATCAATAATATTATTAAGGATATATAACATTTTAGAACTAAAAGATAGACATAGTATAGTTCAAAATCGCCAGGCCTCTTTCGCAATTAAATAGTCAAGGTATTTTTTTCTGTAACTAAAATCCCGTAGATTATACGATGATTCAATTGTTAGTATTGAGAAGCTTAACAATTTTTGAAGTTATACTTCTTTTGGCGTGTTAGCGAAAAATGATGACAGTAAAATTTTAAAATGCGCACGCACACCGTCACGAAAAACCGACACCCTGAAGTTAACTATTATCAACATTTTGTTTCTTTGTATTGTTTCTATTGTTAGTGTCGTTTTTTCTACAAACGTAGAATAAGGAGAAAGATAAAATTTTCGAAAATATTTTTATCTTGTTACACCAAAGAAGTATAACTTCTAACGCGTGTACATAAGTACACACACTTTTTTTTATTTACAAACTATTACGAGACTATTAATTTGAAATAAATTGATAGACTATTATAATTCTTATTTACCTGCGTATAAGATAGGGCTATTCCTTGCAGTTCCTGTAGCTTGAAAATAAAATTCAATAAAAGTTAAATTCGGTTCTACTCTGTTACTTGTTTGTAACACTTCAGTATTTTTCTTGAAGTAATTCATCTTATTCAATTACGTAGTGTGGAGAGTATTACAGAGACAAACGATTCGATATTGCGGATTACGCTTGAGTGAAGTCTTTTAATTAAGGCGGGTACGCGTCGACGTCAGTGCGGGCGTTCCGTAGACCCCATCAATTTCTGCTTGACTTCTGATTGTTTGAGCCAAGCTCGTTAACGAACGGCAGTGCTGGTCTAAAGTTCATAAAATACAAGGTAAACCTACACCTCATATTTCCGACTTTTGGTCGATAAATGTAATCAAGTAGGATTATGATCTGATCTGATGATTATGATTGAAAAAAAGGATAAATTTGGTATCATAAGAGTGGAACCTCCTTATACAATATAATTATATGTAGCTTTTACGATCCTTATGAATCTTTATGTACTTAGAAATTAGATTTTATTAAATTTAATAAAAGAATCTAACTTCAAAGAAAAGTCTTCATTTTTGTATATAAATTTGTATATTAAATAGTTCATTTATCTTTAAGCACAAAATACTGGGTATATTAAAAGCATTAAATCCGAAGTTTTCAACCTAAAACTAATCTTTTAACCTTATAAAAGTTGCATACGTCCGTAGACGTCAAGGTAAGTTTGTAGAACTTTCTGTGTGGATTGAAGGGAAAAGCAATTCTTTTCCCCACGGTTCACTAAACTTCTTTTACGTGTGCATAGTTTACTATGAAAAAACATTTGTACGACGCGGCGTCTTAAAATCATAGATAGGTACAAAAAATATTCGTATATTATTGCGGGGTGGTAGGGTTTAACAGCCCGACTGGGTCGCAACCACCATGCATATGGCGAAAAGGCCCGTAATAGTGATTCGCTTCTATGGGTCGCGTTTCGGGATCAGCCTATGCATATCCAGCTTATTACAGGCCGGCATGATAGTGGTGACCAGCGATGGACAGTGTGTCAATCGGTGGTCGCTATTATTTTTGGATTGTACTGTGCTTACCATCAGGCATAGTGCAGTCGCTTTGCCGTACTACAATAAAAAAAAAATTGACGAAATCTTTTATTTTCTTTAAAATAAATAAATGAGATGAAATAATTACTCATTAAACTATACATATAATATTATAAAATCAAACAGAGAACAAAATCAATATAAAGAGGCTCTCAACGTAATATTTATAGACTTCCACAACAACATGAGCTCTCGATAATTCTTTACGGTTGTTGGTCTTCTTTGAGAATTTAGACATTGGATTCCATTGAATTTGGACAAGCTTTAACTTTACTTTAATAGCTTTATTATTGTGATTATTTACATTATTTATATGATCTATACTAATATTATAAAGAGGTAAAGTTTGTGAGTTAGTGACGTTTTGAGAGTTCCGATTCGGCTGCCAAAGTGAGCGGTCGCTTCGGTCGAGCGCATCGATTTCGATACTCGCGATTTAATGACGTCAGTTATTACTTTGTGAGTGTTCGTTTTCATTGTTCCGTTCGGTACATCTGTGCTACATCTGCGTTCTGTTTCCAAGAACTGAGTGAGACCTTTCCATACAATTTATTTATTGCTTTATTTATTTCTTGGTATATTAATTTGTTTGTTAATTTATTTGTCTATTTGTTTCGGTATTTCTTTAATACCTCAGTCATTTCTTTATACATTTATTTACTTCTTATTGTCTGTTTATTTGCATAGCCTTATATTATTTTTCCTCTGTCTCGCTCACGTATTTATTTGCATTTTTTCGCCTATTTTGCTTACTTTTAAACAGCTATCTTGATCCGGACTCAGAATAGTTCAGTAGTATTTTCGTTTGGCGTGCCCCCCCCCCTGCCTTAGGGGCAGGGAGGTTGGTTCGCGTCCCCCTCAAGCCAGAAAATGACCCAGAATAATGCCTTTGTATTAGGTCTTCGCGATGATTTTCTCGCGAATGGAGTCGACGAAAGCGTCGTCGCAGCTAGCCCCATTTTTGCGCATATGTCCAAAGATAACTTTCATAAGCCGCAGATTCTTCAAACTCGTGTTTTACGTAAAGTGACCGGTGCCCCGTGGTACATCCGGAGAGTCGATCTCCATAGAGACCTAGAGATCTCTTCTATCTGGGCGTACGTAAAATCCCTTATGATTAGTTATTTTGAAAAAGCCGCGAACTATACCAGTCCGTTAGTGGTATCCGCCGCAAACTACGAACCCGTACCTAACGCTGCGCGTTATAAAAGACGTCCGCGATACATTTTTACCGACCCTCCTGATTCAATCACGTCAGCGAACGATCAGTACCAGCCAGTCCCTCAAAACAGAGCGTGTTCACGCTCACGCCCATGTAACCACAGATCACGCCGCCGTGGTCTGCAGGTTAATTTCACTCCCGCACACCCGATTAGGCCTCCCACGGCAGCGGGTCAAGCCTAGGTTCGATCCCTCGGCAGGGAGCCCTTGAGTGCGTTGCTTGCGCGATACGGTGACACACAAATATACATCACCGCTACAACACTACACGATCGCCCCCACACACGTGCACGCCTACACGTTTACACATGAAGGTGGAAGGGTTTACATTTTTTTCCCTTATCGAACTGAAAAACTCTCAATTTTTCGATAATAAATATATGGAGGAGTTGTTGAGGCGTGTATGCTTGGTACACATATACGTTTCAACAACTCATACATATTTGAATAGTTAGCTAGGTTAACTAAGATAGGTCGCGATTTTGCATGCAACAGACAACAGCCAAGACGAGGTGTGCCGTGCACCCTTGAGCTGGTTGCCAAGGTAAAATCGGCTGAGTGCCTTAAGCGCTCGCCTCAGTAGTCCGGTGAAGCTGTTAAGACCTTGCTGGGTCAATATCGTAGTCATTCCGAAAAAAAAAGCGAACGAAGTCGCGGGCAGATGCTAGTTTAAAAATAATCATAGATAGCAGGAGTGTATTCTTACATATCGGCACTAAACTAATAGCTATCAAAACTTATATAAATTGTTATAAAGAATTATCAAGAAAATTTTACGTATTCGATATTTGATTATCTTGTTGAACTAAAAATAATGAGGATTGTTGACATTGTTTTCCCTGTGAACACACTTGCATGGGTAAAAACCACTAAAAGGCTGATTTCACAGTTTTTCGTAAAACGTAAATAACGACAAAAATCAATTTTTTATCGTAAATTTTTCTTTTAAATTTTGCGAATCGTCCACGAATTTCCTACAATTATTTGTACGTGAATAAGACATGTCTTTGACGCGCTCATGAAACGGTTCACCTGTTCGCATTCCGGCTTTTATTATCTTCTGCTCGTTTATGAAAATTGTAACGCGTAAAGAGGATGTCTGTTATATAATACTGTGGTTAATTTGAATCCCGTTTCTCTTTTGGTTATTATTCCTTTGTACTACTCAATATCTTCTTATTAGATGAAGCAATCCATTTAATTTTACTGAATATGTTTTTGAGTACTTTTATTTAATATTTAAACAAACTTTTTGAAGGTGGTATGGACACGCTGAAGCTATTAGTGGTTTCGGCATGAATGGGTCGGCTCAACCGGGGTAATACCACCCTCTCACAGAACACCGGCGTGAAGTAACAGTTCTTTATTGCGTTTCGTTCGGTCAGTAAGAGCGCCGGAGTCCCATTCCCCTTCTCTTTTAAAAAAACATATCCCGAATCTTCCTCAACAAAGGATGGCAACGCACTTGCGACTCCCCAGGAGTTGCTAGTGTCTATAGACGGCGGTGATTACTTTACATCAGGTGACCCGCCTGTTCGTTTGCCTCCTGTGAAATAAAAAAAAAAAAAAAAAACTAAGTAACAAAATAGTTCACGTGTTTATAATCTCTATGACCTTTCGGTGACATATATTTATATCTTCGTATTTAACTACTTATTTTGACAAATTTGAATGTTTTTGGGAGCAGTACAGTATATAGTGAGTATCTATTATTTGTATTGAAATCAAATTATGACAAAAATGTTACTTATCTAAAAAACTAATTTGTCTTAAATTAATTTACAAGATTATTGTATTTATTAGATATATTCTTAGTAAAATGGGTTAATACAGTCAGTATATCTGAAAGTTACGAAATGCATATTAAATGGAACTTACGTTGTAGTTACATGGTTTACAACCAAATAATAGTTTGTGAAGATTATGTGCAATTTAGGAATCATGAAAAGTGAGAGCCGTAAGATGTTCATGAGAATCATTCTATTATTCATAGATAAACGATTTCAGACACCCTTTAAGAATACTACGAATTATTTCAAGGACACTTCTATTTTATGGGTAATACGGTAATGAGATTTTTTGTTAAAATTGGAATGGAGAAGCTACTTGTATATAGACCTCTGCAATTAAATGTATACATTCATCAGAAAAAAGGAATTTTGATGTGTCAAATACTATAAACACTGCTGAACTTAACATTTGTAAATCGATGCCTCGGTACGATAGTTAGCATTGAGTTGATAGTTACGAAGTCATGTCATGTCTGGGCTCACCGGTCGGAAGGTCAAACGACCTTTAGCCCCTAATATCAGCAAATTATCTGCAAATAGATTTTGAAATACATATAAGATGAGAACGGAATCTATTGTAAAGATATTTTCAGAATAAATTAACGTGCAGCATTTAGCAGTACTCTGTGTTAGGTTGGATGTGCGATTTGTACAACTGCAATTATTATTGCAAGGTGAAAAACGTTTTCCTCTTGAGTAAATATTGTATGTATAGGGTGATAAAGAGTTTAGTTTATAAACCAAATAATTTGATTGTATATACATCGTATATACTACTTTGACCTCGAATAACTTTCGAATTTGTTGATTCTTCGAAAAATGATATCAAAACTTTTTTGTACAGCATTAAATTTAGGGGTTAATATTTTTGGAGACATATTTTGGCGTCTAAACGAAACTTTTGAGCCTGATTACGAGGAAAAAAATATTGGAACGCCCTAATATACATATATATATATAACTGTAGTATTTTTTTTGTCAGGACTAATAACAAAAAAAGCCACAATTAATCCAGATAAGACACCTATTACCCATTAAACAAAATTAACATATTCACGAAAATTAAGTTGCTGTTAATAGAAAACACATGAAAACTTCCATAGAATATCCTTAATTTTGTATACACAATTATATGATTATACAATAAGTTTACAGTTACATTCGTAGTAGTAGTTCCAAGCTTGATAAAAAAACAACAACAAACGAACACGTTCGAACAAGTGCAAATATCCAATGTGTTCCGGGCCATTAAGCTACTTACTGCCGTTAGCTAGAAACTCACGCACAGAGAAGCCCCGTTTGAATTTCACTCACGACCGTTTCAAGTCAAGTCGGGACAGTTCTCGCGTTCCTGAGATACCCGTGGATTTACAGTTATCATTATCCGTTGCATCCATTGCAATTCATTTTTTTTTGTTTTTACTTAACAGAACTAACAGTCTTTCTGTGTGTATTATATTTATTACACAATACCTATGCAAAAACATAGCTTATTATTTTTTTACTTGTAAACCTAAAGTAGGCTTTTAAAGTGTGGATATATTTCAATATTTTATAATATGTTGTTTTTATTGATTTAGTTTATACGTAATTTTACTGTTTACTAACGCACTCCCGCCACTTTCTTCGTGTTAATTACAACATAAAACTTTAATAAAATATAGCGTATATCACTTAGCGAGACAGTAGCTTTATATAATTTAAAGAATTCTTAGAATTAGATAAATAGCTCCAAAAATAAATATTTATATAACAACAACAAATTTATCTCTTTATGATTTTCTATAAGCATAATAATAAGATAGAAAGAAAATGTTTGAAAATCATACGAAAAAGTGAATAATTTTGTTTAAAAACCTCCTTATAAAATTAAGCGGGTGAGATAAAAACCCGTAGGAATATCTTCCAAAATATTAACACTATCTGGCAGAATAAAATTCCGTTGTTCAGTTGCTCTTTAATTTACTTACTAGGTCGTACTGTAAAATTAAGATTAATCAAGCATCTTTTAGTACACCCGTACGGAGCTAAGGCGGGCCACTAGTGTCTAACTCATTCAAGAATACCGATAATTCAAATTAAAATAAAAAATCTCAACTTAAATTTTATTATTTTCGTTCCAATTACTAAACCAGTTCAAACAAGCACTGATAGCTTGAAATACTAGTCTTAATCGGCTCTACACTAATGGGTGTTCTTCTCTTTTCTCTTTAAATACTTTTAGGATAATGTTGTACATTAAATGTTTAAATAAAAGTACTGTTATCTTTATTATTAACATTCGCTCCCGACTACACCTGCCTTTGTATCAATATGAAATATTATATTTTCACAGAATCTATATTATTGTATTTAATTCTAATTCTAATAAAAGGAGCTTAAGTTACTCCTTATAACAGCTTAGCTACTTGATAGTAAAAACCCATCAAAAACGGTCCAACCGGTTCGGAGATTAACAATTAAAGGGACAAAGAAAAAAAAAAGTTTGTTTGTTATAAGATCCTTAATGAAATAAAATAGACTATTAATATAGTATTACATTATAAACATTACCATTTACTGGATTTGCACATAAACAATAAGAGTCTAATCAACCAATATTAATATAATTAATTAATGTAAAAATGCACACATAAAATGTATTTTAAAATACATGTGTATAAGAAATATCACGACCGAATGCGTCATGTAATTAATATTTTAATTTTCTTCCCTGAGATTTACCGACATCTTTGATGATAACAAAGTATGTCTCCGACAGGTTACATTGAAGTAATATCATTTTATTTTGTAATTTACCAAAACAAAAAGTAGGACGTCGCAGAATATGAAACAAATTACTGGTACTGAACAAGGCCGGGGCCATCACCGGGGACGCTATTCTCGCTTTCATTTAGATAATGGCTTGTGATTCAGAAACTTGCCACAAGTAATTAAGATTGATAGGGTCCTTCCATTGATATTTGGTTCCTTTCAGGTGATCCGGTTTCCAAGTTAGAATTCAATTATGACTTTTGAAGTTTTGGTCTTGTTTGAGCATTCGAACACTTGATGCGGTGTATTTTCAGTTAATAAATAAATCAGATTAGCTTTAAAATCACCTGCAGATGTTTAACCTGAATACGGACATCTAAATCCGGATAAAATTATTAGTGAGTAGAGGCGGTATAATTGCTTATTTATTCAAGTGTGTTTTACAGATTACTTTGACAGCTGTCAGCTCAAAATTCAGCAGATATAGCTATTTCTTTTTTCGTTCCTTTCTCATGCCATAATCTATACTAATAATATAAAGATGTAGTTTGTGACTTTGTAGGGGGTAATCTCAGGAACTACTGGTCCGATCTGAAAAATTATTTCAGTGTTATATAGCCCATTTATCGAGAATGGTTATACGCTATATATGATCACGCTAAGACGCAAAGGAGCGGAGCACCAATGAAGAACGTTTTTTTTTCCTCTTGAGAGCTTCCACTGCGTGTTAGAAATAAAGAATGTCTTTATTTCACGCGAACAAAGTCGCGTGCAGAGGCTAGTTTAATCATATAATAAACTGAAATGTATTCTACATTCATGTATTAACATTCATTTGTATTTTATTGAGATAAAACTTTTTTACGCGTGACTAAGAAGTAACTGAACGACAATGCAACAGAAGTGCGTACGGCAATATGGCGTCACGTTTCTGTACCATCCGGTTAGATAATAATTAAACATAACCAAAACTTCTATTAAATCATAATTAATTTAATTCGTTACTTATCATAGTAATCTGTTCGTACGTTTCTATATTTTATTAATTATATAACAAAGAGTTGCTAATAATATTTCCTGTGTTATTTAAGTTCCGAATTAGCTGATAGATGGCACTATAGATGATGAAGCTTTGATTTGATTTATTACTTACATTGGAACCATATGCCGTAACGGTCGCGCGCCCATATAATTACACATAATTCATTTTTTTGCATGATTTTTAGTAGTATTCAAATAAATATTTTATATTAATTATTTTTTTTTCAAAAATTTTTGATTGACTTGTTTATAATCTATTTATTGACAGAATCAAAGATATGTCAAAAGTTTTACTTCAATCGCGTGTGACGATTAGACGGACTTTTTTTTGTTACTCGCTTACCTCTGAAATTACCTTTCTAGGTCGAAAAACTCTTTTTACATATAATAAACCTGTTTATTGACAAAGGTACTATACCTTTACTAGTAAAGTTATTAGTATACGAAGTGTAAAATAAGAATATATACTAAGAGATGACGAATGGCGTGGCATAAATTATCAAAGACCGAAGGCGGATTGGTTAGCCTTCTGCGCCACACCGTCGAGTACTTAGCACTACTGTAAAGAGCCGAAATGTGAATGCCTAAGCCAGCGATGTACGTGGTCGTTTTTGGAAAAAGGTCCGACCCGTGCCGCCGCACGTGTTAGACGTATGTTCGTTGCTCGCTCGAAAAGTGACCGTTATTTTTTAACCATTATTTTTTTTCGGAGTTTTTGCCGCGAGTGTTTGCGATCTTCGACTGCGTGCTGCGTGCTTCGTGCATCGTTTCGCGTAGTCTTTTTCGAGCTCGTCGCGATTCTGTCCGGTTTTTGAAGAACGGAATGTCAATCGTAGGCGCTCCATTTTGAGCGTGTCAAATTGCACTTTTTAGTGCAAACCCGGTCTGCAAGTCCAGTCGTCTGGCCAACCGCCGGAAACCTCCCGGTGCCAACGCAAGGTGGTTGGAGCGCCCTACCCGCTCGCCGTAGGCCCCGCGGCCTACTGCACTGGTAGACGGGCCTGGGTAGCTAGGCCTTGGCGAGGTCGCCTAGTCTAGTCCAGGTGTCTCCCTCCCACCCTACCTTTCCCCTTATTCCATCCCCGGGTGTCTGTTTGGGCGTAGCCCGGTTTACCGGTCTGCGTTCTCGGCCTCGGGCTTGATAGGGCCTCCCCCTAGGCAAGCTAGGACCCCCCTGTGAGGCATTGCACATTCGCCCACAGTTTCTCTTGGCCCGGGCTCGGGATAGCCCGTTAGTTTACTCGTTGGCGTGCCCCCCTGCCCTTAAGGCAGGGAGGTTTGTTCGCGGCCCCTCCCTCTCAGTCCTTCGGTATGGACCGCCAAGATTTTGTAGATGCGACGCGCGCAACGCTTCGCGCACAGGGCTTCAACGATGAAGCGATCGATATAGTAGTAAAAAATTCCGTCGCGCAATTTTACGGAAATAGACAAATTGTGCCCCAGGTGCCTACCGCGAATTCATTCGATTCTCTCTCGCCGCAATCGCCTCTCGATGCGCGCGAAAAGGGCCTATTCGAGGCCCCGATTTCCAGCTCGGAGTCCGAAGCCGAGATGGAATTAGACGAATCAACGTCTGATTCGTCCGCGTCCGCGTCGACCGCGCCTCCCGCGCCTTCAGCGCAAACAGACAAGGACGGGTATACGACCGTCACTCGCAACAAGCGTCGCCCGGCAAGCCCGACGGATTCCGGTCCCATAGAAACAAAAAAAGTAGCCAATATCGACGGCGCGCGCGTACCGTCGACCGACTCTATACCGCCGCGAAAACAGGCCGGCAACAACAACAATAGTTCTGTCTCGCTCACTCCGTCCGCAGGTAGGAAGCCGCGCTCGCCGCCGCCTGTTACGATACAGGATAAGTCTAAATGGACCGCGATCTCGAACAGTCTTAAGACTCGCAACATCAACTACACGAATGCCCTTAGTACGCCGGCGGGCATTCGTGTCAAATGTACTACGTCGGACGACCACCGCGCGTTGATTCGATTTTTAACAGAAATGAAACTCGCGTACTTTACTTACGCGTTAGAAGAGGAGCGCCTCCTGCGTGTCGTGCTTCGCCGCGTCCCGGCCGAAATCTCGGTCGAGGAAGTCACTCTCTCCCTTAAGGAGAATAAATACCCAGTGCGTGAGGTACATCGTATGTACCACCCACGCAACCGCAAACCATATAATATGGTTCTCGCCATCCTCGACCGGTCGCAGGAGGGCAAGGCCATTTTCTCTCTTACGTCTGTGTGTGGCCTCAACGGGATCACCGTTGAGCCTCCACGCAAGACCCACATTCCTTCGCAGTGTCATAACTGCCAAAGTTATGGCCACTCCGCGAAGAATTGTCATCTTCGCCCCAGGTGCGTCAAGTGCCTGGGAGACCACGCCACGAAGGAGTGCGAGCGCGCTCCTGGCACTCCCGACCCTCCCAGTTGTGTGCTCTGCGGTAACGCGGGTCACCCCGCGAACTATCGCGGATGTCCCCGCGCGCCGCGCACACAACACCCTCGTCAGGCGAGGCAGGCGCCCAGGGTGTCTGCACCCGCCGCCCGCCGTCCGCCTCCACCTCTCATGTCCGTGGAGGCCTTCCCGGGCCTGCCGGGCGCTTCCCGCGCCCCGGTAGCGCCCGCACCTACACCGCGTTCGCCACCCTCTATGCCGCGCGCGGCCCAACCCGGGCGGGCCCCTATGGCCCCCTGGGCTCCCAGACCTCAGCCTCAGGCCTCTTCAAGGCCTCTGGCGCCGCCACCTAAGGCGACCCAGGCTCCTTCATCATCTTCTTCTCTCGAGGAGAAGTTTGATTGGATGGAGCAACTTCTTATAGAGCACGACATGCAGGAGGTGCTCGCCTTTTACGCCCTGGTAGAAGAGAACCCCCGCGGGGTACAACTCATTAATGCTCTAGCGCGCTTTCCGGCTATCGGAGCCACCATACAGCGCCTCGTCCGTTCACAATCGCCCAAATACTAATTATTTTTAAATTCACGGGAATGAATAAAGTTAAACCTCGCGGTCTTTGCCTCTCGTTTTTTAACGCGAGATCCCTTCGGACACAGCGCGATCTAGTAGCTGACTTTTTACGCGACAGACAGATTGACGTTTTCCTCATCCAGGAAACGATGTTAAAACCGAGTATGCGAAATCCGAGAATCGCGAACTACTGTATCGTTAGAAATGACCGTGTCGCCCGCGGGGGCGGCACGTTAATTTACTTTAGGCGTTCGCTTTATTGCATGCCGTTAGATCCGCCCGCGCTCACTCATATGGAAGCGTCAGTATGCCGCGTCGCGATGACGGGCCACTCTGATATTATTCTTGTCTCCGCGTACCAACCGCCGAATAAAGCATTGCTCGAATCCGATCTGCAGGCGCTATTTAATTTAGGTAATTCGGTTATTATAGCGGGGGACCTCAACTGCGGGAACGTCATCTGGAATAGTCCGCGTACCTCTCGCAACGGGAGGATACTCGACGAACTAGGTGAGGCTCTCGCATTTGACGTCATAGCCCCTCCGGAACCCACACACTATCAAGATAACTGCCGACCGTCAGTTTTAGACGTAGCTTTATTAAAAAATGTCGCGCTTCCTGTACGACTCATATCAGTCATACACGAACTCGACTCGGACCATCGCCCGGTTTTATTACAGTTAGGACACAACTCTGACTTTAGTCCGACGCCGATCAGAGTGGCCGATTACGCGAAACTTAGAGAGTACTTTAAAAATAGTCCGTCGCCCAACAGTTTAGACAGTATTCCGGACGTGTTGATGTCCAAAGCCGACGCGGATTCGGCCATCGATTCCCTGGTCGATTATCTCCAGACCGCCGTCAGGGAGACCTCGAAAGAGGTACAAGCGGCGAACGAACGCCGTTTTATACTCCCTGATGACGCGAGAGCATTGATCACGGAAAAGAACGCCGCGACTCGTGCTCACGACGCTTACCCGACCGCTGAGAACCGCGAACGCTTACGTGCTTTACGTAAAGCAGTCAAATCTCGTATCTCTAAGATCCGGGGTGACAGGTGGGACAGGTTTCTGGAGGATCTCCAGCCGTCTCACCTGGCATTCTGGGCTCTCACGCGAAAGTTCAAGTCCGATACGGTCATCCCAATGCCCCCTCTAGATAGAGGCCCCGGTTTGCCTCCCGCGTTCGATAACTCTGATAAAGCAGAATGTCTCGCCGCGAGCTTAGAGAAACAGTGTTCGCCAAACACTGATAATACTGACCCTTCCATCATAGAGTCCATCGATACAGCCGTAGAGCATGCACTCGCGTCTCCGCCGGCGGATACCTTAACCCCGATAACGTTCGACGAAGTCTCGGCTGCCATCAAGCGTCTCAAGCCTAGGAAGTCCCCAGGTCCCGATGGGATCAGGAACGAGGTTCTGAAGCTCCTTCCTGATCGCATCATAGCTCTATTGGTCTGCATCTTCAATGCGGCCATGTCCCAGGGCCATTTTCCAGCCGTCTGGAAGAGGGCCGTAGTGATAGGGATTCACAAGCCCGGCAAGAAAGCTACGCTTCCCGATAGCTATCGTCCGATTAGTTTGCTTGATACACTAGGGAAACTTTACGAGCGGCTCCTTCTGAACCGTCTCCAGGTCAAGATTAACGTTCAAAATTTAATTCCACCCGAGCAGTTTGGTTTTCGCGCCAAACACTCTTGTCCGGATCAAGTGCTCCGCCTCACGGAGTACATATTCGCTAATTTCAATAAAGATCCGCATCCGGCGCCGGATCCGCCCGTGGGAAACACTAATCCGAAACGCACAATTGCTGTCTTTTTCGATGTCGCGAAGGCCTTCGATAAGGTCTGGCACAAAGGGCTTATATTCAAGCTAAATCAAGCCGGCATACCCGATAGGTTAGTTCATATCCTCCGCGATTATCTAGCCGATAGAACCTTCCGTTTTAGAGTAGACGGCGAACTCTCATCGCCCCGTCCGATACGCTCAGGAGTGCCGCAAGGTTCTTTTCTCGCGCCCACCCTCTTCAACCTGTTCATCAGCGACCTACCTAAGCTCCCGGGAGTCGAGGTAAGTTGTTATGCTGATGACACAGTCATCTACGCCTCTGGCTGGCAGCCGAAAATTCTCAGGAATCGCATCGAAAAAGCCGTTAGCACACTCGGTGATTGGTTTCTTCGATGGCGAATAGGAATTAACCCCGATAAGAGTGCCGCGATACTCTTCGACCCTAGATATCGCGATAATAAGTTAAAGCCCATAAGGCTATACGATTCCGAGATACCTTGGACCACCGAGGTCAAGTATCTCGGCGTCACCTTAGATAATCATTTAACATTCGAGCCACACATTAAGAGAGTGCGAGACAAAGCCGCTATGGTCTTGGGTCGCCTCCATTATTTACTCTGCCAGAAGAGCAAACTGTCCCTCAGACATAAGCTCACAATATATAAAGTTTGTATTCGTCCGGTAATGACGTATAGTTGTTCGGTTTTCGCCCACGCGAAGAATCTCGATAATCTTCAGAAACTGCAGACCCGGGTTCTGCGTAAAATCACCGGTGCTCCTTGGTACGTCCGGAAGGCGGATCTCCACAGGGACCTGGAAATGCCGTCCATCTGGGCGTATATTAAATCTCTCACTACTAGCCATTTCGAGCGAGCCGCGATTCATCCCAGTCAGTTAATGGTATCCGCCACTACTTACGAACCCGTGCCCAACGCTGGGCGTTATAAAAGACGTCCGCGACACATTTTTACCGACCCTCCCGACGATATCACGTCAGCGAACGATCAGTACCAGCCTGTCCCACGTAACATAGCGTGCTCACGCCCACGCCCGCGTAACCACAGATCGCGCCGCCGCGGTTTGGGGGTTAACTTCGCTCCCGCACACTCGATTAGGCCTCCCACGGCAGCGGCTCAAGCCTAGGTTCGATCCCTCGGCAGGGAGCCCTTGAGTACGTTGCTTGCGCGATACGGTGACACACCCATACATCACTGCTACAACACTACACGATCACCTCCACACACGTGCACGCCTACACGCTACACATCTTTGTGGAAGGGTTATTTTGTGAAAGATTTTTTCCCTTATCGAACTGAAAAACTCTCCTAATTTTCCGATAAAAATATATATGGAGGAGTTGTTGAAGCGGATATGCTGGTACTCATATACGTTTCAACAACTCAAACATATATGAATAGTTAGCTAGGTTAGCTAAGTTAGGTCGCGATTTTTGCATGCAACGGGTAACGGCCAAGCCGAGGTGTGCCGTGCACCCTTGAGCTAGTTACCATTATAAAATCGGCTGAGTGCCTTAAGCGCTCGCCTTAGTAGTTCGGTGAAGCTGTTAAGACCTTGCTAGGTCAATAGCGTAGTCAGTTCGAGAAAAAAAAAAAAAAAAGTGGTCGTTTTTGTTTGTTCTATCTAACATTACGAACCCAACTCATCTAACTTCGTTGAAACAAATGGAAAATTTTATAAATTAAATATGAACAAAATCGCGACCCACACCTAGTATTGTATACATTTATGAAGACGTTGTATTTACATCACCCAGGGTTCATAATCACCTTCAACTTCATAGGTTGAAGTTTTTGCCAGAATAACATTCAATGTATCAAGTCAGTTGTGATATTACCAAAGCTCGAGATAAGGGTCGTTTGGGAATCGGCCACTTTGCCTTCACTCGAGTGTTTTGACATAGATTAATGCCTTCTGGTTATTGTAGTGAAAGTGAGGTGTGTTTCAATTAACAAGAATACCCTTTTTGTTGAGACCGTTTTGTTACAGAAAGGTATTAATTGTACGACTAATTACGGAACATATTTTTATAAATAGTATATTATATATATCTTTTTAGAATGAAATAGGATTTGTCTATATTTCATATTGGTTCGATGCGTAAATAATCAAATTGAAAATTTTAGAATATTCTTATGAATGCTCATGTTAACCTTATTTTATATACCTAGTGATATCTCTAGGACAAGATATCAAATATCGATGAATAAATTTACATTTACATGCCGATTGTATTGACATATTTGTTTAATGTATATCTAACAAGCTAGCCGGGCAGACGTTGTCCTGCTTTGATTATAAACATAATTCTAAAATCAACCGCAGCGCCACCTACCGGGTCCAATTGTGAATCTAAACCATTCTCAGATCCACTGGAACACGCGCACAAAATTCCATAAAAATCGGTCCAGCCGTTTAGGAGGAGTTCAGTTACATTTTTTTTTTTATTGTAGCTCGGCAAAATGACTGCACTATGCCTGATGGTAAGCATAGCACAATCCAAAAACAATAGCGACCACCAAGTGACACACTATCCCTCGCCGGTCGCGAAACGCGACACCCAGAAGCGAATCACTATTACGGGCTTTTTTGCCATGTACATGGTGCTTACGACCCAGTCAGGCTGTAAAACCCTACCACCCCGCTTTCGCCATTGCCTCGTTCGTTATTCAGCAGGGTGCACCACGTGCAGGTGAGGTTGGCTTGGGCGTCTCAAGTCTTATGATGTTATTCGACACCCCTTACACCCCCGATACATACACCCATACAGATAAATTTATATATAAAGATACATAATGTTACTTGTATTATATCCCACGTATATACTTTAGCTAAAATGAAAAATATACACTTTTTTCTAACATTTAATTGTTTAAAAATCGGATTACAATAAAGCGAATGCCATGTCCCTTTGAAAAGTACGCCGACATGTTCAATTTGGTCTGATTGACTTGACAGCAACACTCGATGCTTCCTGATTGAAATCCCAATATCACCGATAAACTCAATTTAGTTTTGGATCTGACCTATCAGAAAATAAGATTGTTTTTTTTTTTGTTAATTATTAATAACTAATATCCTCATACTATGAGATCCATTATACGTTGTTCTTTTATGTTATTTATATAACAAAAATTAACCTTTAGACATAATCGGTGCTGTTACAAAAAATTACTTAAATACGTATTGAATACTCTTTTTTAAAAAGTTACGTTTTAAATGCACCGCGCTCGCTGAATGTTCGCCATGTTGCTCTTTTGTCTCGCTTTGGTTAGGTTAGGTTAGATTCCGAAAGAAGGATAGTGCGAACTTTGTATTTAGTAAGTAACCTTTTTAAAGCAAGTATTTAATACGTATTTAACTTTTTTGTAATAACACCGAAATTCTCTTAGTTAAGTTAAATGAGGTGCTGTTCTGTTTAAAGTTTCGCATAAGATTTCGTTGCTGTATTAAAAAATAAACGCCTTGAAACCTAACCTTAGCGAAAAATGTTTACTTTGTTCCATTTAAAATTCCAAACATTTTATACCTAAAATTCGAAATTTCTCGGTGAAATCAAAACTCGAACTGATTTGAACAAGTACCTTGTTAAGATGGAGTTTGGCATCATAAATATTTTTTCGTTATTTAGGTTAAAGCGTATAAGATAATGAGGTCGTATCTAAGCCCTTAACAAGATTTAAGCAAACATAGTGAATGTCTATAGCAGATAGACCAATATTTTTTTTTATACATTATGTAATGTAACTAATGTAAATAGGCATATGCTAATAGCTTTACAATAAAAGGAAGCCTTGGAAATGTTTCCTCCTTAGCTTGTTTCCTTCTTTGGGGTCCTGTAAACGAAATATAAATACTAATTTAAGTACATCTCTGATTTCTCAATTACCATCTTAGGATTGTACTGACGTTCCATTGCACTGGCTCGGCAAACTAGAAGATAGTTGGAGAACTGAACAATTAGTGTAGCCACCGTCCTAAAGGCGGATTTGTCACGAACCATGGTCAAGCCACCTCGTGTCACTTCACTAGTGCGGTGAACGGTTTATAGTGAAGTTTTCTAGTCGGTAGGAGTCTTTGACACTGCCCATACTCCCCCGAACCTCTTGGTGTCCATGTAGGATCTCTGTCCACATAGAACAAAAAAGAAAATCACATGGATACTTTACAACATGTATTAATAAATACTTAATTAAATATTACAGTTTTCTTAATGATTTATTATTTTTTGCACTAAAAATATCAATCTATGTATGTAATTGATCTCAATTACAGGGTGATCTCAATTAAACCGTTATCATAACGGTTTACCCTTATGCGCGCATCACGCAAAACTTACTGGATAGATTTTGATCGTTTTTTTAAATTTACCTTCTTAGACATTTGGTTCTAATCTAAAAATATGTCATTGTATAAATGTATTTTTTGTATTATATAAAGATATCAAATATATATACCTGATATAGAGCACAGAATTTATATAAAAATGTTGTGGAGGTCTTATGACCTAACTTTCTTAAATCTATTACACACAAACAAACGATTTACAAAAAAAAGTGATATATCTATACTAATATATAAAGCTGAAGAGTTTGTTTGTTTGTTTGTTTGTTTGTTTGGTTGAACGCTATGATCTCAAGAACTACAGATCCGATTTAAAAGTTTCTTTTAGTGTTAGATAGCTCATTTATCGAGGATGGCTATAGACTACATATCATCACGTTAAAACCAAAAGGAGCTGAGCACTAATGAAGAATGTCTCAAAATCGGGCTACTTTGGAAGCTTCCGCTGCGTGTTAATGTCAGTATTATATGCGTTGCCATGGTAACGCGTTAACATTCTATCGAAAATATTTTCATGGTTTATTTTGTGTTCCTATTCAAAAGGTTTATTCTACGTTACTTTTGTTTCCAATTTTTAATTATACGTGGTACGTTTATATGGGAAACATTTCTAAAGTTTATTTTGTGTTGCTATTCAAAATGTTTAGTAGTAATAATATTCGTCCAATAAGATAGTCGAAGGAATTAATCCATACTGCCAATTCTGAAGTTGTCAATGTAGGTATTTTTCTTCTATGTCCAAGATAATGTTAAGGTATAAGAGCCAAGTACTCTATATAATATTTCGTACATTTTTATATTCTTAATTTTCAAGACCACAGAGTTCACGCTTCGTGGTATTATTTTTCTTTCATTTCACTTATGCAAAATAAACGAACCATATCACATAAAACGTCACAAATTTAATACAATATAGAGACAAATAACACAAGATTATTAATAAAATATAAATCCACTAGATGACAGACTAAAATTCCGCCAAAAACTCCTCAAAAAATTTATTTCTACTTTAGTTTTGTTCCCAATTCTTGATTTGTGATATACTACGTGTAATAAAAGTAAAGTGAGTGTATTTTATATTAGGAATATATGAGATGCTACAAATATCAACATTTTTTTTAAATTCTATCGATATGTCTGTTGTGTTTTTTTATTTGTTCCGGGTAATCTCCGAAACGGCTAGACCTATTTGAACAGGAATTTTACGGGCAAATAAGTAACTAATTGGCTGTTTTATTTTAAACTAGCGGGTTCAGCAGACGTTGCCCGCCCTGATAATAAGACAAACTATACCTATACCTTGCCCAAGAATCATTTTATATATTGTTAAAAACGACATGAAGATGCGTTCTGTAGTTTTTGATCTTATCGCGAACATACATATATACAGACGTGGAATAGGACTTTGTTTTACACTATGTAGTGATAAACTGTTATCCGTGCATTCGTCGTTCGTGTGACGTGCGCTGTACTGGACTCCAAGAATAAATATATACATATGTATACGTATTTATGCCAAAAGGCAGCAAACAGGCTGACGGCCCACCTGATGGTAAGTGGTTACCATCGCCTATGAACAACTGCAACACTAAGGGCATCGCTGTTGTAATTGAAAGTCATATCTTTATATTTGATTTAAATTATAGCAAGGTATGATAATAACTTAATTATATCGACACTATGGACATATTATATTTATATAATAAAAGGTTTAACACATATTGTTCGATAATGTTTAGCTTAATATTTTCAATACTTTCTTATATAGTGTAAGTGAGCACTGAGGGTGATATATAACAGTTTAAAGTTCCAGTTATGTGGTTGATGATAAATCCTATTCCATTCGATTCACTATTAGTATTTACATATATAATGTACACGTTACGTGTTACAGTAGATGATGTGCGTGTGATACTTACAGTTATTTTTGAAAGAGTATTATTGTTATTTACAATAGATGTGTGATCACAATTTTAAACATCTAATATATTTAAAAAATGCGTGCGAAGCCGCGGGTAACAGCTAGTCTATACATATAATAAGAATGTAAGTAAACACGCATCACTGCTAAAGTACCGGGTTAACAATAAAACCTCACAAAGAAAATCATAAAACACATCTTCGAGGACAACTTATCTTTCTTTCATTAAAATCGGTTCAATGTTTCAAAAGTTATGGTAGTTTTATTGATGGCGCGGAGTAAGTACAAGAGAAAAGTAGATAATTAACTGAACTTAATACATTATAACTACTGTTTTATAGATAAGGTTCCACGCGGATCAAGTCGCGGGCATAGCTAGTATTAAATAAATTTACATCAACTTTTATCAATATTAGATATACAGGGTGTTTATCTAAAATCGCAGTAAACGTTCACTTACACAAATTGAATAAAAGGTATTTGTTTACAAAGGAAGGCGATAATCGATACTACTGAATATTCGTAACAGACAAGACGTGATCAAAATAAAATACACTCCTCGTACCTGTATTTATCGTTCTTGTTGGTGCGCATTCTAAATACGGCTTTCTGTGCCATAAACAAATATGAAAAATATATTTTATACAATTTGGAAAAAAAATGAAGAATATTTACTTTAAATTCGTATACATTAAGAAAGAGAGATTTACTTGAATGGCTCTGATATTATAAATGTTATACTGAAGTTATCTCTAAAGAGGTATGGAAAAAACATAACTATAATAAAAATTTAAAATGAACAAAACGTATAAAAGTGGGTAGGGGTAGGGGATGGGGGGAAGGGGAGGGACGCGGTCGGGTGAGGGGAAAGGAAGGAAAGGAAAGGAGGAGGGAGGTGGGCCTCCGGCGTTCTCACTAACCGAACAAAACGCAACAAAGCAAGCACTGTTACTTAACGTCGATTTTCTGTGAGAGGGTGGTACTACCCCGGACGAGCCGATCTATTCATGCTAAAATCAGTTATAGATTCAGTGTGGCTCTAACAGCTACAAAATTGTACGACCGACCTTGTTTACAATATGGCTTATATTAATATTTTTTCATTATTTTATGCAATAAAAATATTATACGTATACTTAAAACTAGCATGATTTGTAAATATAATATTATCTACATTATCTTTAACTGTAATGATAATTAAGAGTCATGTATTGCAAATACCTATTTCCGGGGAATACACAGATAAATCCCCTGATTATCTAGTGAAATCGAATCGACATATTGTAACCCTCAAAAGAAGAGCCGTTGCGATATAACACATTCTCTAATACAATATTTAAGGGAAATAGAGGAATATGGATACGTCACACTCCATACAGTTTATTTACCCTCCGTTTACTTATAAATTAAAACTAAAACAAAGTAATAATATAATTATATTATGAAAGTAATTAGTTATCTATGCAATACTATATAATATTTTCTTGCTTTAATTTAACATACCCAAAAATCCACATATTCTTACATTTTACGTTAAATAAGGATCCTCCGACAGGAACCATGTCCTTACGCTTTTTCATCAACTCCGAATATAATTCAACATGAAGATTTAGATTGTTTGTGTTTGCGTATTTTCGTCACGTAAGGAAAAAACTTTAGGTGTCCTTCGGGTGACACTCATTGTCTCTGTATAATCTTGTATTCTTATTTTCTACAAGCTACTCAATACAAGGAACGCAAAGTTAGGACTCAATTCAATACGTTTAATGTAATATTTTAGGAAAACTATTTACTTATTAAAAAAAACAAAACTACTCCATGGCCAAAATTGTAATGACGATAAATGGTATGATTTGAAATAAATGACAAATATTTTAATTTAAGAACCACGCGTTTAATACTGAGCTCATGTAAGCAGTACTCAATTATATTATCCGTAGAAAAAATTATTTATAGTATTACATTTTAATTTATAATATCAGCATATACTGTTATCAAATGCTGTGCTTAAATTTCGATACTAGACACCCACACTTGTATACAATAAAAATACAAAAAGAGGCAGAAAAAAAGTCGTATGTAGAATGTAAGACAGAGAAACAACGCTTTTCTCTTACATGACGATTTTACTAGTAAACTCATACAGCAAACCGCATTAAGGAATTTCGTTCCAGAAATATAACGATCGTCTCCTGCTATAAGTTTATGTAAACTTTTACTTTGTTTTTAATGACCTCTTCATAAACATTTGACCTTTGAATAATTTGCACCGTTTGCGAATATCTTGCGTTTAAATCCAAGTAATAAATATTATGTAAAATCATTAATAATGCAGAACAACGCAAGCGCTTACATTCTTGGGCCGCAGTATGCCGGCCGCCCTCCTTATAATTTCTAAACACAGCCAGCCTCCCGTCAAAATATCGTCTGCGGACTCCACCGCTGTGTGACGTAACTACACGTAAACACAACCTGGTGTGAGTACATCAGGTTATTGATTCATGGCGTTGGAATTTATGCCTGCTCTCTTGCACTTAATCAAAACTACGTCAGGGGAAGAGAGACAGGAGTTTACCTGGCAGAAAACTACCCTCGTAGCTCAAATACTGGTGCAGACGGAAGTTATTCTGTTATGTCGGGTACCGTAAAGCAATTAATAACGCCGTAATAAAAATTTTCATCAGAATCTCTCGCCTGCGAAGCATATTAACACACCAAGTACTTGATTAAAACGGCTGTACTAAATTCTACGAAAGAATTCGTAATTGTTAATGATTTATTTTTATCATATACTATCGATTATCATTTGTTGAAATTCTTTCAGAAAACTATTTATTTGTATTACTTATTAAGGTTTATATTATGGACAACAAAAAGCGTAATTTTTCTTTTTATTTTATTAATATGGTTTAAAGAAACAAAACAGCGTTAAAGAACTATTTACCTATTATCATATTCATTATATTTTTTTATTGTATTGAGACATATGTCCACATAGTTTTTATTTATGATGTCAAAAATTGAGATGTTATAAGGCATCATTATGTCATATTGTCATGTTTTCAAAAGTGATATGTAGCTTTGTAGTTTCGTGGGATTGTAACTTTGTAAATTATGCATTGAATATTGGAAGTATGTACTTAGTTTTTATATTGTGTAAGTAACATTGTTACGCTTATGAATTGATATTATAATTTGAAATAGAAGTGTAATTTCGTCATTTTTTTTTTTTCAAACTTGTGTATACAGTAAGTTTTGTTAAAAAATGAAAGCTGCAACCCTTGCACTTGCAAGCGTGCAGTCTTATACTAAGACAAACATCTTTTTGGCTTCATGCAATACTTATTTATCTGTCTTAAAATATTTTGTGCATATATTTGTAATTCTTATATATGACTAGCAGTGTCCGCGAACTCCGTTCCGCCTTAAGTATATAAAAATATGCGCTTTTTTACATAAGACTTCTCCTGACAATAACAAATACAACAAATAAACATTTAGAAAAATCGGTTCAGCTGTTTTCGAGATTTGCACTCAGCACCACATTCAGTGATTCGTTATAAATTATAGACTATTTGTTTATCTGTGTATAGCAACCGTTATAAGGAGTAGAAATGTATAAAGAACACATGTTTATTTTGTCCATAAATTATTGTTAACAAGAATCAAGCCTGTTAGAATAATAGAAAAGCTTTTCCGTAATTTGTTCACATTACAGTTTAAACCATTCTGAACGTTTATGTACAATATAATGAGTAAATACATTCGCTATTAGAACAATAGATTGTAGTTAACAGAGAAACATGTAGCAATGTATTTATTAAGGCCGTGCACTGTTCACGATTGCCCGGAGGCGACAAAGCAATCACGATACTAGAGCAAATAGTCTAAACGGGTAATTAGTTTGTTCTACTGTTCGAGGGTAAGCTAAGTTACACTCTTCAACCCCTGCTTTTAAGGCACCCATCTTACAAAGATCCTCGTTAAGAAAATATATTCAAATAAAGGCAGGTCTTCGCAAAGACACTTTGCGACAGACATTCTTATTAAAGAAGTTATTTATTGGAAATTCGAGTACGAAATCGAAGCGCAGGTATTTAAACGCCTTCGAAACTTAGTCAATCTCAGTGCAAAATTCTTTACATAAGACCATAAGAGCGTAAGTCAAAAGACACTTTTTCTACATAAGTCTTTATGCTTCAAACGTAAAGTTTGCTTACTAGACAATTTACATTCTTTCAATTGACACTACTTTCCTACGAAATAATATATTTAATTGCTGTTACTTTTTAATCACCTTCGCTGTTTATGTTTATGTGTTATTTTTGCCCTTTTTATGCTCAGGGTCCTTCTTCGCACAATAGATTATGAATTATTGTTTATTTAAAAACCGCATGAAAATTCGTTCAGTAGTGTTTGAGTTTAACGCGAACAGACAGACACATACGTGGCAAAGGATTCTGTTTTATAATATATAGTGATTTATTTTCCAAATTACAATAAACCATTATCGATTGGAGTTATAATTAATGACGTGTAAAGATTATGATATGAATTCATTACTCAGCATTATGATATAAATACTGAGTCCCTTATTATCAATTCAAATGTTTATTAACAACAAATGTTACTAAACATAATGATGGACGATGGCTCTAAAACGTTACATATTTTTCAAGTGTAAGCTCTTGTATTTATTAAAGTTATAATAACATAGTACTAAGTCTAATAATAAGTCTAGTTACGTTTTCTTAATAATGTGAACCTAGATAAAGTCTCTTTCTTTTGTTAGAGGATTTTCTTATTACCCAATAAAAAAAAAATTACATAATACTAATCTCATAATATATTATAATGTTAATATCAGGTTCGTATCTAAGTAATATATTTAAAATCAATGGTAAATAATCGAGTCATAACCAAATTATTTTAATAGTCTTGGCCATATTTCTAAGAACAAAATACTCTTTTTATTTTGATCACCTTTAGCTAAATAGGCACAAGATAAACTATACGTGCAATTGTTTTTTAGAGTATTGAGGTATTAGTCAATTTAATATTAAATGCTTAAAAGAATCTTCAAAACATTATATTAAGTTTTCCTTATTATAAAAGAATATTTATTCCATGGGCGATACGCAAGAAATATTGCCACACCGTTTTCCTGTACGTTTTAGGACATTATTAATATATTCTCTTCTAGACGCAAACTATGATACACAACATATAAGTATAACTTATTTATATAGTGTCTAACTTCTACGTACATAAGACATGTACATAAGATTATATACAAATACAAGCGGGCCGCGCGGACATTGTTATGCCTTGATAATAAAAAAATCTTAAAATTCAACCGCAGCGCCATCTACTGTGTCGAATCTAAGCCATTCTCGAATCCACTGGAACACGCGCACAAAACTTCATAAAAATCGGTCCAACCGTTTAGGAAGAGGTCAGTGACATATACACGTACAGAAGAAATCTATACAATAATAAAACTGCAATTTATATATAATGATAAACATATATAAAATGCGGAGGCTAAAACTGTCGTGTTGGACCTCATTAGAAATTCGCAACAAATTAGCTATGCTCAGTTTCGCCTTCATTTCTCAAATTCCTCATTCTCGTAAGTTTTCAAGAGCATTAAATTTTCACGAAATTGCTTTCAAACTTTTCCTGCCTCAATAAGCCTCAAACTGAATTTCCGAAGGCATAGTTTTGATCACACAGTCCGTTGTTGTTTCTAAATTAATATACAAGGCAATGTTGAACAAATTCATGCTTTAAGTTTATCAAAATTAACATTTAAATCTTTTGTTTTAATAAGTACAGTATTTTTTTAATTTTATTGTCATTGATTCACCTACTGCGGATTATTTTCGTTCGTCGACCACTTTATCCTCGTGTCAGAATTGTAAATGAGCGGGGCTCTGTATGCGGAATTATAGCTATCTATACACTCAGCCGTCTGCTACTAAAAGTACGAATATAAAGCCAGCCAGAGTTGCCTTAATAATTCAACATTGCAATGCTTTTACAAAACCTGTCGACGTCAATTCTAATTTAGCGTTGCCGATCGGGTCGTTTTCCGAAAACGCCTCTAGAGCGACGTGATAGAACTTTCTGCACTAGAAATAGTCGTCCATATAATAAATTATTGAAACCTTTGACCAATTTAGTTAGATCCATTTACAATTTATACACAATATCGTTGTCACAATTAATTGCGAACTTAACGTGTATAAATTCGCCAAGCGCTGATATTTGATATCAGAAATACTTGAATTAATTAAAGCTTCCTTGTTAAATTTCAACATCTATTGAAAATTCTCTTTGATTGTCTTAACGTTACAATCATAAGTATAGATATTTTAAGAATTAAAATGTATTATATGTTTCAATTAAAAGTTTCCTTCACATCCATAAATTCTAGATAATTAATGCTATTAAGAATGTCTTATTGGAACAAGGGGTGCGGAACGGCAGTGATTACCTTGTTCACGTCGTTATTTAGTGGCTTACAAACAATGGTTTCCATTAGTTAGATATTTGGAAAGACAAATCAAATTGTACTTTCATTCATAGACATAACTACAGCAATGTATACAGATTGCATTCGTGTTGCAAAAACGCAGGGTTGTTATGTTTGAGACCATAGAGACATAGGCATTCCCAAAACAGCTCTTCCCATTCGATTCTCGTGAAAAAGATAACCACTCGAATAGCATTCCCATTTACATTTAATATGGTAACTTGTCTACTAATGATAGTCGTATCTGGTATTAGATAGCCCAATACAGTTAGTACCCAGCTTTTGATTTGGCACGTCGAAAAGAAGAGTGAGATGTCCAGCTAAGGTCAGCTTACTTTGGTTTTGTAAGCCCTATCGCACGCTAACGATAATACTATACGAAACCGAACTTGGCCGACTATCTCAGTCTTCTTTCCGAAGTGCCAAATCGAAAGCCGCGCACAGAATTTTTTTTTAATGAATAAGCTATAAAATGCAAAAATAGATTTTGAAATCTGACTCGTAATTAAATAAATATAGCAAATGGAGTAAAGAAAAAGAAAAATAAGCAATTATTACAATATTATATTATTCGTTTATATTGTACCAAAAGTTATATTGTGTTATAGGTAAAAATAAATAATGTAATAATATTCCAATTTATTACTGATTTTAATACGTACTAAATATACTATTAATAGCTGTTTTACTGTGTTGTGTAATTATAAATGAAAAAAACCACTCCTCTGCTTTTTTATTTTCTAAAAAAATTACGTCCTGTTATTATTAATATTTATGCCATAGCAGATTTTATTTCTCAAAAATATATTCAAATCCTTACTTATTAAATTGACACAAATTTTATACATAAGAAAATTCGAAATATATTCGAACAAAATCATGATATTTTATTTTAGGTAAATGTATGTTTATCATTTTGGTGTTACTTAGTACTTATGTTTTAATACGGTTTTTTCAATAATACTTGTTATTTCTGTATTATATAGAAAAACAACAGTATACAATAAATGTAGATAAAGAATGTTAAAAACTAAATCCGTTCACATTTGCTCACATCAGTGGCATGTTAAAGTAATAAGTTAGTGAAACTCGTCACAAGTTAATTTAAATAAACTGGTTGCAAGTGCAGGTGAGACAGCTTGGAGTTTAAATAATATTCTCGCTCATCTCACGGAACGAGACTCGGGTCTTTTACAACAAACTTGGATTTATGTGACTTGTCATTATTTTTATTTACGCAATATACGAGAATTTTATTACGACTTAATGAAGGTTAATTAATTCAACCTCTTTTACTATGCGAAATAAATAAGTTTTATATGCATAAATCGATTTAGAATGAGAAAGATTATATTTAAAAAAATGTTGTCTGTAAAGTCGGTTGACGGGCTATAATTTTACATGATAATGTCATAAGAAAACATTAATAAAAATTTTTATACTTTTATAAATTCAATTGAATTATTCTATACTAGCCTCTGCCTGCCATTTTGTTCGCGTGGACTGGTTAATTTGGGCTAACGCTAACAAGCAACGGAAGCGCCCAGGAAAAAAAAAACGATTTAGTAACATTCTTCATTGCTGCTCCGCTTCTATAGGTCTTAGGGTGATGATATAACCTTCCTCGATAAATGAGCTGTATAACATTGAAAGAATTTTTAAAATCGGACCAGTAACTCATGAGATTACCCCCTACAACATCACAAACTCACAAACTTTACCTCTTTATAATATTAGCATAGATATACTCGTACATAGATGCGTCACAAGCTGAATGCTTAGGCCGATCGCGTCTCTCTATCGCTTGTTCCGCGCTCGCGCTTGCACGCTCGGCTCAGGCGGAACGTGACAATGATTCATGCTTTTTCGTACGTGCAGCCAACGTTCATCGATTTATACGACGTTTTCACGTCAATATACATTATGTATAGAGTATGTTGGTAATAATACAAATAATTCCATTTCAATTTTGTAATTATTATTATATCACAAAAAATACCTATTGACCTACTAAATTTACTGTATAAATAATTCGTATACTTCAGGTTCCCTTAAAAGATATTTTCCTGGGTATCGTACGTGCTGGTTTTCAGTAAATAAGGGCCATTATCCCTTGACATTTACTTTAGAGTGTTTAATGTAGTGCGACCCCTGTCCTTACACCATTAATAATCAGATTTCGCAATCTAGATTTAACCGCGCAAATTAAAAATCAATACCAGCCTGAAACAGAAATTTGGCAGCTTCTCAGAAGTAAATAAATTTATTAGAGTTATTAGTATCTGGATGAATAAAACGTACCTTTTACAAATAGCTATTCTGTAAAGAGTTGTTCGCATAAATCTAAATTAATATTAAAGTTTAAAACACTGTCAAATTTAGCTTAAAAAATACTACCTCTTTTCATTTTGCAAAGTATACATTTTAAAATGAAAATTAAGTCATATTTAATATAAATTCTGTAACTTCTTGTTGTGCAGATAAATTCTATTTTTTTTTGTAATGATAAGTTGAAAAATTAATGAAAATACATTTAAAATCATACAAATTAATATCCAATGTTTGTTCCACGTGATTTTATTATTATTTATACAATCTGTGACATACTGTAATATTTCTCGAATACAGCAAATTTGCAGTTTATCCATATTAGTAGGAGCTGAGATTCTGGATTTCAGACTATCTATGCTAATTTTTTATACTTGTAAGCTTTCAAAAATGTTCCCATTATATTATTATTGATCCTGCTCGATATTATGCTGCCACAATATTTGTCTGATAGTATTGTTCTTGTGTACCGACACTTATATATTCTCTACTTTCCGTTAACTTGATTAAAAATAATTCTGCACTACTAACTAAACAATACGCGATTCCAAAATAGATGCTTTGCGAGCAGAAATTTGACTGTTTTTATATCAATTAAGTTTTCGAAACCCGGCTCATACGAATGAGGCAAAACCAGCTTCTCTAATCTTCTTCGTAATGTATATTTTCTTACTATAACAAATTACCCGATTAGGCCTCCCACGGCAGCGGCTCAAGCCTAGGTTCGATCCCTCGGTAGGAAGCCCTTGAGTGCGTTGCTTGCGCGATACGGTGACACACAAATATACATCACCGCTACAACACTACACGATCACCCCCACACACGTGCACGCCTACACGCTTACATATGAAGGTGGAAGGGTTTACTTTTTTTTCCCTTATCGAACTGAAAAACTCTCAATTTTCCGATAATATGGAGGAGTTGTTGAGTCGTGTATGCTTGGTACACATATATGTTTCAACGACTCATACATATATGAATAGTTAGCTAGGTTAGCTAAGACAGGTTGCGATTTTCCATGCAACAAGCAACAGCCAAGCCGAGGTGTGCCGTGCACCCTTGAGCTGGTTGCCAAGGTAAAATCGGCTGAGTGCCTTAAGCGCTCGCCTTAGTAGTCCGGTGAAGCTGTTAAGACCCTGCTGGGTCAATAGCGTAGTCATTTCGAAAAAAAAAAAATACTATAACAACTCGAACTACAAGGTAGTTCGGTCACATTGAATTGTTGGATACCGGAAAAAATAACAGAAATAGGTCGACAAAGTGCTCTGAGATCACTTTATATATTTAATTTTTCCTCATTTCAATTAACCTGACAATCTTATAAATATTTAAAAGTAAAAAAACAACGGTATTTTAATGACAATTTTATTACATTTCAAACCAAAATTAAAGATTATTCAGGAAAGTTCGTTTGAAATTATGTAAGGTCAAATAAAATTAATACATTCCAAGATGACGATCAATCGTGTTCTCAGTTTGAAACAATTAGTTCTAAAATAAGTGGGAATAAACACCAGCCAGTAATGTTAAACTAAAAAGTTTTTGCACATTTAAATGTTCCAGTAAATTTACAAATGTGTGTATTTATTTTGTCAAAAATGAATAACATAGATTTAGAAAGATTTAAATTAAAACTATATTTATCACATATCATGCATATGATGATGATATATGAAAGAACTGGAAAATGATTTAATTATATTTTTAATAACATTTATTTTGGATTTGAATTTCTATTTAATTCTTCTGTAATATATATTGTAATTGTTATTATTATCATCATCAGGTATCAGCTACGAGAGATAGTGTTTGAAAAACCCTTCATTTTGATTGTGTACTATAGTAACAAAATGCACATTTAAAAAGTTTACTTCAGAAATGTACTCATTTTTTACAAAAAGGTATTTTCATCAATGTATCAAGTAAAGTTGCTGATAGGAAATAAACAAATTTAAATAACAGGAGTATAACGCATTTCACGCAACCACCGAAAATGGTTACCTGCATAGTATTCGTTATGATACGGTTAATCTTAATCAATCATACCGAAAAGCGTCCCATAAAAGAAACAATTTGTCATTCACCTCGATTGATTGCTATTATGTATGTGCACAAGAAATGGAAAGACTTAATTTAATTTGTTTTCAATAAGGATCATCCCCTTGGTTTCCATAAATTTGTTCACCAAAATCAGTTGACGAGTCTTTTGATTTTATAATATTTAATAACGTACTTGAATTAAAATAGCATAGATATAAAATAATAAATAAATCTAATATGGTACATAAAAATTTTGTGTTGATTTTGAAATATTAAATATATATTTGGTTTGTCGTAAAGTATACACCTCTAAGTAATTAGTGTCCGTATCCAGATTTTTTTAAAATTTGTTTTGAGAATTTTTATCATTTGCATTTTATTTTATTTGCCATCAAAAACTACATACAACTCCAAATTTTGACCTTCCTAATCCCACCCTCCCATTTTCAATTTACGATTTTAGTATTTTTGTATAAAAATATGCAAATGATTCAACGGTCATTTGTATTTCAGAGAAAACGAAATTATTGGTGTTGCTGAATGACAGAATGACGCTATGTCCACATCATTGAAATTTCATCCACACGTGCGTAAGTCATTCGCTAAACCAAATAGGTATGTGTTTCAGTGAGTCCCTGCATCTTTTGGGTTCACAATGTAAAACTATGGGAGTCGCTGTAATCGGGTTCTAATTTTTTAAGATTTTTCGAGTTTGAAAATAAAATTGAAACCGGTAGGTAAACCGATTTCACATACACAAAGTTGGGTGGGTTAACTAGTAATTAAGAGAATCGATCGAAATCTGCGTTGCGCGTTAAAATCCCCAACTTTCGAATCGCGGTCTGATACTAAATGTAAAGATAGCAAAATTTTCTATGTGCCCATATTAAACGTTTACTTGATGTAAAGGTTTTCGTATATATAATTTATCAAGGGTTTTTTTTTTTATTATCAGGGCACTGGGCCCACTAGTTATAATATAAAATTAACAATGTGTGTAGGTACACATCATTCTGGTTACAATGATTCAATCCATTATCACTTAAAGTGTAATTTTGTGACAGAAATCGTAATCTGGATCAAAAAGTACATCGGTCAACACAACGTTACCAGAGCCAATCACCCAAATAGAAAGGATATATACACAACTAAATTGAGAAATAACAGCTTGTTATCAGTGGAACACCATCTCTCGGGTAAAAAAGGGTCGAACATCAAAAAGATTTCTTCTTGGAATTGCATGTTTTCATGTATTTCATCCCGGTCCATTTTTCAATTAGATAAAGGCGCGGTAAGTAATACAGGTTTAATGGGATAACAACGTTCGCTAATTCAAACAGATTATTGATCACAGTGTGTTTTTTGTTTTATTTCATACTACCTGAGACCGCGACTTTGTCCGCGCGGACCTCACGTAAAAAACAGTGATTAATACTCTCGTACTTAAGTCGCGTCGTCATTAAAATTACAATATTTTTTGATAGAATGGACTGATTTTAATGAAACAAAGACTAAGGTAAAGAATGCGGGGTGGTAGTGTTTTACAGCCCGACTGGGTCGCAACCGCCATGTATATGGCGAAAAAGCCCGTCATAGTGACTCGCTTCTGCGCGTCGCGTTTCGGGATCAGCCTGTGCATATCCAGTACCGGGTGACTTTCGCCATTATGGCCGGCATGACAGCGGCAACCGGCGATGGATAATCTGTCTCTCGCTGGATGCCGATGTTTTTGGATTGTACTATGCTTACCATCAGGCATAGTGCAGTCACTTTGTCAAAAAAAAAGGTATTCTCGTGGATATGCTTATGGTTTTATTGGTGTGGTTTCATTGTAAACCCAATATTTTAGGAGTGATGCGTGTTCACACAAACAGACAAAATGACATGTCTAATCATCATTGAAATGTATTTTATTACTTAGGTCTGCTCACTTTCCTACTCTCCTCTTAGTTAACTGTTAGGTTTGCCTCAAAAAATTAAAAGAAGGCATCTCTTAAGTTATCACTCAGATTTTTTTTTCTCGAAATGACTACACTAATGACCCATCAAGGTCTTAACAGCTTCACCGGACTACTAAGGCGAGCGCTTAAGGCTCTCAGGCGATTTTATTATGGCAACAAGCTCAAGGGTGCACGGCACACCTCGGCTTGGCTGTTGCCTGTTGCATGCAAAATCGCGACCTATCTTAGCTAACCTAGCTAACTATTCATATATGTATGAGTTGTTGAACCGTATATGTGTACCAAGCATACACGCCTCAACAACTCTTCCATATATTTATTATCGGAAAATTATAGTTATCACTCAGATTCGAACTGCAGTTAGACGGATTTTCGAAGCAGCCGATTGCCATCTAAGCTATTTCTGTTTTGACAGCGGCTGTGAAATTTACCTTTATATTCTAGCTATATTTTTTCATTGCCTGAAAACTCAAATAAAAAAGTTAAGAAATCTAACTAGATCGATTTATCGTCTCCGAAACCACCTACGTAACAAGTTTCACGGAAATCGCTAAAGCCGTTTCCGAGATCTTAAATATATAAAAATATAAAAGAATTGCTCGTTTAAAGGTATTAGATTTTAGAACCATACAATTACATAAACGACAAATTCAAAAATTATTGCAATAATCAAACATATATTTTACATACAAATAATCTATTGTTTCTTTTTTGTGTGCTCTTGACGTTATTAAATATCGGCATTGTCAAGAAAAACCTGCTCATTTTTTACGTCTTTTTGAATCTCAATGGAGTAGATTTTTAAGCTATTGCATAGCTTGTATCGCGGGCCTTGAGCGTGATGACCGAATCCAAAAATTCCGTACCGAAAAAACCTAACACCAATCAAGTCTCAAACTTTTGTATCTTATTTCAGTTACCATAAACCTATAGTTTCAATGATTAATATTCCTGAATAACCTACGTGTATTGTAAGATAATAAAAATATTTTGACCAACAAAGAAAATAAATTGTTTTCTTATCGGTCACCACGCTCAAAAAGTGTAACTTGAATTAATATCAAAGAAAAAAAAACAAAGGAAAAAAAAAATTCTGCATAAATAAAATAAATAAATAGTTATAATTGCATAAGTTAATAAAATATGCTATGCTATGCTATGCTATGCTTCACTGCGGCAGTCCCCTAGTGCCACACGTATTTTTTATGTATTTATCTTTGTGGATGAAACTAAATAAGAACAGAAATATACAATTATTGTAATTAATTTACAAAATGTCTATAAATTTTTGAATTCTATAACAAACCTTCGTGATTTTCAAGATATTTCTCGTTCTACATGAAAATTTAATATTAGATAAACAAAGTTCTTTCTATAAGACCCTCTGTAAAAACTACATGTGTTATTGTTCCCAAAAATCAAAGAGTGTGTTATCGTTACCGAATGTAATCTACATACCGTTAAAAATAATTGATTATATAATTTGGGGCTGATATAAACCATTACTATATCTAAGTTTATACTTATTCTAACTTATATCGCACTATTTTTTTTTAATCATAGGAGGCCAACGAACAAGTGGGTCACCAGATGTTAAGTGATCACCACCGTCCATAGACACCTGTAACACCAGGAGAGTCGCGAGTGCGTTGCCAGCCTGTATTTGGGGTGGGAGAGGGGGAAGGAAGGGAAGAGGAAAAGGGAAAGGTGAGAAGAAGTGGGCCTCCGGCGCTTTCACTGACCGAACGAAACGTAGCAATGTAAGCACTGTTACTTCAAGTCGGTTTTCTGTGAGTCAGGTGGTACCACCTCGGGCGAGCTGACCCATTCATTCAGCCAGTAATAGCTTCAGCCATGCTCCATCACCTACAAATAAAATACGAATAAAAACTGTGGATACCCCCTTTATAATAGAATATAACTTGGAACTACTTATTAATTAGTTGCTAATGAACATATTATATTACAAAAATTGCTATATAAAATCTGTGGTTAAAGCGTCTATTACTCACCCGATTAGGCCTCCCACGGCAGCGGCTCAAGCCTAGGTTCGATCCCTCGGTAGGGAGCCCTTGAGTGCGTTGCTTGCGCGATACGGTGACACACAAATATACATCACTGCTACAACACTACACGATCACCCCCACACACGTGCACGCCTACACGCTTACACATGAAAGTGGAAGGGTTTACTTTTTTCCCTTATCGAACTGAAAAACTCTCAATTTTCCGATAATAAATATATGGAGGAGTTGTTGAGGCGGATATGCTTGGTACACATATACGTTTCAACAACTCAAACATACATGAATAGTTAGCTAGGTTAGCTAAGATAGGTCGCGATTTTGTATGCAACGGGCAACAGCCATGCCGAGGTGTGCCGTGCACCCTTGAGCTGGTTGCCAATATAAAATCGGCTGAGTGCCTTAAGCGCTCGCCTTAGTAGTCCGGTGAAGCTGTTAAGACCTTGCTAGGTCAATAGCGTAGTCAGATCGAGAAAAAAAAAAAAAAAAAAAGCGTCTATTACAAGCTTATTACTAACAATATTGTTAAGTAAATTTAGACGCAAATGTAACGAATCTAGCTAGAAGCTTATCTGAACTCATCAGATGTTGAAAATTATTTCTAGATCGAAATTTATAACTAAATAAACTTCATAAAGTGATTATCCAACTTACGTATGTAAGTCTAGAAACTTTGTATTCTCATTACAATATTGGAAATGGAAAACATGGTAACTTTAGTTAAGTTTAGCAGACAATTAAGCGTTTGTAGTACAAAATCTACGAAGACTTACGTGTGTTATAAACATTTTATATATCTTCTGGAATTAACTGATTTAGTGTAGATATTCTTATAATCTAGTGCTTTACCACAACTATAACGATGATGACGTCAATAAAATAACAAACTAAATCTATTTATCTATTACTATTCTAAAATTGTAACAAAGCCAAATCTGTATATTAAATATTTTTTGAAAATTATAATTGCGGTAGACTTTGTTATCGATATAGAAGTCAAAAATAATCTTTTTACAATTTTGGTCTGTCTGTCTGTCGCTGTGAATACGTATCACTCCGAAGGTACTGAACCAATTTTGACGAAACTTGACACAATGATAACTAATATTACAAAGTTATATCTAAGATACTTTTTGTCTCATAAAACGCAAGAGGTTCTCCAGGATGATGGACGAAAGATAACAATTTGTAGTTAATAAAATTCTTAAAGGATTTTAGTACTTTTTCTTTCTATTATATATAGCAGACAAATTAGCCAAAAATGTAAGGTATATTTTATCTCCCTATGCTATTTAAAAAAAGAGCATAAAATATTGGGAAATAGATTTAATATTTCTAAGATCTAATTAACCTAAATCTTTAATTAATAACTTCATATCCGCAATTAAATAATATTAAAAACGATTAAAGAATATACCTAATTGTATTTTTGGAATAAAACAGAATAATAATGTGGCGTAAAACTTACTGAATGAATTGGAAGACATAAAATTAGAATAGTAAGTGTGTAATATCTATTACGTAATGAAAAGCTATGTGTTGTTTTAAATTCATATAGTTACTGTAAAGCGTAGAATAAATAATTAACATATAAATAGTTTTTAAATTTCAGTATTTTATCTTCAGGAAATGCCAATCAATATAAATCAAAGTAATTGGAAACTGACAGACTGTGGTGCGGTTACCTAGTTGTTACACAAAGGGTTTGAAACATAGGCGCAAATTGCTCTTAGTAGAGGCGATGTACGGGTAAACGTATTACCGTCGAAGCAATCAACAACATATTCGCTTAACTTAAATGTATTAGTTTAAAACTCGATTCATTGTCATGTCACTATACTATTATTAATAGGTATTTAACTATCTTTAATATCATACTACCAAGGAATTAGTTAAACTAACCAGAGCAAAAAGTACAGATAGTTGAGCCTAATGTATTAGTACTGAAATCCTGAAAACTGCAAATTTATAAAAGTAGCTGAGCAGCAAAAAATGTTACTAAATCTTTTTAAAGTATTAGAATGTGATGTAACCCGAAAATGATATACATCTGTTGTATACAGCACACTTACATAATTACTTATAATTATTATCTACACTAATATAATGAAGAGATAAAGTTTGTGACGTTGTAGGGGGTAATCTCAGGAACTACTGGTCCGATTTCAAAAATTGTTTCAATGTTATATAGCTCCATTATCGAGGATTATAGGCTATATAATATCATCATGCTAAGACTAATAGGAACGGAGCACCAATGAAGTATGTTTTATAATCAGGTTTTTCCCTCTTGAGAGCTTCCGCTGCGTGTTAACCTTAGCCCAAAGTAACTATTCAACGCAAACGAAGTCGTGGGTAAAGGTTAGTATTAAATATAAAAATATATTGTATTGATTAATAAAATTAATAGTAGCATAATCGTTTACAATCGATTTTCTGAAACTGTATTATTAAATTGTCTACCTTTAAAGAAATAATCAAGTCTTTTATTCCTAAGTAATACAACCGAAGATACACAACATGATATAAAACAAGAAACTGTGCATATTACGATAAAATTATAAAAACATCAAAACTACTTCTGATATAGTATCTATTTCGTAAATATATGAAAAAATGGCTGAATAAATAGTAACATTAGATAATATGACTACGGATGATACTGATTGATAAGATTACAATTAAACATAAATAATGTACGGCTGCTAGATACAAGTAGAAAATTTCAACAATAATATATAATTAATACGGTTTATTCTCAATGTGAAAATGATAGCATGTTACGGTTTAAATTTAAGGAGCTGCTGTGAATTCCTTCGAAAAATACTGACACGGAAAATAGGAAACGGTATTTAATACCGGTAAAAGACTTGGTAAACGTTTTTAAAATGTTTTCGTTTAAGTATTTGTCCGATCTAAGTAGGGAGGAAAGATCATTTGTAAATTGATATTGAACGTGTTTTTCAAACACATTTTCTTCATTAGGATTTTTAAGTGATTTTTAAGGTGAAAAGAGATTAATTTAAAACTTATGTCATTGAATGTGATGTACCAATATATTAAACTAGCCTCTGCCCACGACTTCGGTCGGGTGGAATAGATACTTTGGGCTAACGCTTAATACGCAGTAGAAGCTCTTGCAATGATAAAAAACCCCGATATTTAAACATTCTTCATTGATGCTCCGCTCCTATTGGTCTTAGCGTGATGATATATAGCCTATAACCATCCTCCATAAATGAGCTATATGACAAGAATTTTTCGAATCGGATTCCTGAGATTACCCCCTACAACGTCACAAACTCTCAAATTTTACCTCTTTATAATATTAGTATAGATGATCATATATTAAATGCTAGTAGTTCGTATATATTTTTATGGCCTTAATAATACATACGTAAAGGTAAGCGACAAAACAATAACGTAATAATACTATCTAATATTTTAAAGTATCTCAGAAAAATGTAATACATTAGACAACACACGCATATGTTAATGGATAGATAGAGTAGGTTGGTATCATAACAGCAACACTATATACTCGTATATACACGTTACTGTGTGATTGTTGTAGTAGCGAGCATGTTCGGGGGAGTGTTGCCTCAAGCGACTCTGCACATTTGTGTAGGAAGCCTCTCACCATCTCACCTACATAGTACGCGTGCTTGACACAGCGCTGAATGTCTACATTGGACAATATTATTTCCTAGTAGGGCATAGTGTTTTTAGTCCTTTTCTTACATTTTTTTTTTAGCTCTCGTTCGTATCACGTATAACAGGATGTATGTCTTCTTCTGTAATTCACAGATAACACATTTAATGTACTGTCACTGTGAATTAGTAAGCTAATTTATTTTAACATACGGTTTAAATCAATTAATAAATAATTTTATTCAAAAATTAATTTTATGATAAAAGCAATAAAGCTTATATGATCCGAAGTAAAAAGTAATAATAGTAATAATTAAAAAATCAAGGATTTTCGTACTGAGTGCTTTCGCGAACAATCTGAAACCGAATATTAGGGACGCTTATCAAATTGTAGCGTATGGTCACGATATCTGTAACTGGTAGGGTTCATCTTATGATATCTTGTATTGATTTAATCAGTGTTTGATTTTCATTATAATGTACTAAATATACTTATATGTAACTAACTGTACTAATTAATATATTGAGTATAAATTATTATTGCATGACCAGAGTTACGAAAGAATTTAACGAAAAATTTATACCAGTACACTTTAAACTACTGACCAACATCCTATTAAATTCCATAGTTTTAGTTATATGCTATACAGAACCTCGTCGACATATCGACAGTATCAATGACTGGACTATTCATTAATACAAACAAAATATCCTTTTTTTAATAATCTGTTATCCGAAACAGATATAACAATTTGTCAAAGATGCCTCAGAGAAAAGACTGAGACAATAACGGATATTAAAACTGTCAAACTTCATAAAAACCTCTCTTGCATATGACATAACCGATTAGCATCGCAAAACATCGTAAGATGGAAAATGTCAAAATACATTTTATGTAAACAAATTTGGGCCTTAACTTTTAATTATTTTTTGTGAGGTACTGTTACAGAAATATCGGAAACTTTATACCTATAAAAATGATTATCATCGTAATTTTATCTCCCTAATTAAAATTTTACTTAAATAATTTTGCTGTCAGTAAAACATTTTAAATATTTTATAGTATTTTAAATTATACTGCCCACAGAAATATTTTCTGATTGTGACAGACCAGACTAGAGTATAAATGAATGTAAAAGTTTGTAATATATATCCATTATTATATTAATTCATAAGATATATCTATGTGAACCACATTTAATACATATTCGAATGGTGACTGGTTAATATATGTATGTTTGTGTGTATGTGTGTATATGTGTATATGATAATGTGTTCTCTGTATTTCTTCTTTTCTATTGAACTTTCCAAGATATAAATTATAAAGTAAAATTTTAATTTCTTGGTAATTATTTTTTATTTTTATAGGTTTATCTTTTGATCATACTCTCACCTCTATACTCTATACATTAAACCTAGAAAGAACTGGTCTTAAAGTACAGCTGCTTAATGAAGGCTAGTTAACTTAACGAAGGATTCTAGCCAGGCAGAGAATAGAAAGCGTTTAACCACCACACAATTACAATTGCCCTTGTGTTTTTCCTTTTATTAATGACAATATTTTGGTACACATGCGACTAATTAATGTTTTTTTTTTTTACGGAAAAAATACTATGGAATTTAGGTAAAACTTTATACAGGTATAAATGATCTTATTATATACTAGCTTCTAACCGCGACTTTGTCTGCGTCGAATAATTATTTTGGGCTAACGCTAACACGCAGCGGAAGCTCTTAGAAGGAAAAAAACGATTTTGAATCATTCTTCATTGGTATTCCGCTTCTACTGGTCTTGTCGTGATGAATGTAATTCTTTTTCGATAAGTGAGTTATATAAAACTGATATAATTTTTCAAATCGGACCAGTAGTTCTCGAGAGTAGCACGTTCAACGAAATTAGTTAAAGATGACTACTCTTCTCTCGTACTTAACCTGAGCCGTTATTAAAATTACAATAGCTTTTGATAGAGTAAACCGATTTTAATGAAATAAAGATTAAGTTACTCTCGGGGATATGCTTTATGATTTTCTTGCTGAGGTTTTATTGTAAGCCCAGTGTTTTAGCAGTAATACGTGTTCGTATAAACAGGCAGACATTTTTAAAAATGATTGAAATGTATTATTATTCTATTACTTATTCCTAGACATTGCAATATTTTTTTTCATGAAAATCAAAAAAGTACACACACGTTAGATTTACATTCCTATTATATGTATAGAAAAAGATTGTTAGAATCATGTTTATAAGAAGATTTAAACAGGCTATAATAAATACTGCTTACACTTGTTATAAAGCAGGCGATGTGTAAATTCAAAAGTGAGTTGCGATGGAAAACCAACGACGGCTCACCACACCCGCCTCATAGCGGAAGCATATTGTTCGCGAAACCGCCTCGGCTCGAACGTCGACACTACACGGCGTTGCATGCTCTTTCTTATCAGTTACTGGAAGCGCAAACGCTTCCAAAATGTTCATTGACCATTGTACTTACCATATACTCTGTTCGAAAATTCAAAAAAATATAATAAAGATATGCTTCTTTCATTTTGTGAACATTTTAAACAGAAGCATTTTAAAATTTTTCACCGGTCAAAATATTTATAAGATTAAATATGGGTAATAAGCCATTATGATTTTAATTAATCAAATTTTGAACTGAAAACTACTTTAGCTGATCAACGCAGCTATGATTTAAAAAATCTATGGTAGGGCAAAAACTTATGAGTTCGCGTAACCAATGACCTTGACATACACGCGCTTGTGTCAATTGATTAATAAATTGTATATAATCACTAGTCTCAGCCCGCATGGAATAGTCACTTAGGGCTAGCGCTAACACCCAGGGGAAACTCAGGAGGAAAAAAAAAACGATTTTGAAACATTCTTCATTAGAGCTCCGCCCGTATTGATCTTAGCATGATAATATATAGCCTATAAACCTTGAGTATCAATATGATAAGCCAGAGTAATTTTAATAACTTCAATTTGAATATTTTGTATTTAAATAATACTGTCTATAGTTCATTTAAAAATTCAAAAGACAACACAGTTATTAAATTTTTTCCAGTTTTCAATTCGGTTGGCTATCTTTATGACCGCCTCGACTTTTTTTTTTATTCGGACACATAATATTATTTTTTTATTTCCTCATTATATTACTTGTTACTTTATACTACAGTATACATTTTATAATGTGCATATAACACGAAATAAAGATAAGTAAAAACATAAGGAAACGCCCCAGAATACAAAAGCCCTTGTTCAATAATAAACTGGATGAATTTCTAATACTATTTCTGTACTTTGGAGATGCTAGCGGATACAAAAGGGCCGCGCGAATAGGGGAATATGTAGCTTCTGAAAACATAATATCATATTATTGCCAAAATAATAACGTAGAGCAGACAGACAACGTCGCGTCTCTTGTTGTTAGGGTTGTAGGTAAGATTATAGGGAAAGGGCGAAATCTTCAGTATTATATAAAAAAATATTTGAATCAAAATATTTCGTGGAATTATAATTTTAATGTCAAATTAATCTTGTAAAAGTTCTGTTCTCTATATATTTATAGAAATATTTCTACTTGTTTTAATTAATTTTTGCTTTTGTAAATACATTATATTGTAACTTTCTCTGATATGTATAGCTATAATTAATTTCACCCGTTTCATTTTTATGTAAAAAAATATACACTATAATATTTTAAAGTTATCATTTTCATTTCTTGAGCCTCCATCTGTATAAATAAATCAAGTTGGTTATTCGGACAATTCCCCGACATGAAAAAACTAATTTTAATGATTTTTTTAGGGACAGGTAGAAGGCGTTGGGAAGGAGATGGGCGTCTGACGCTCTCACTGACCGAACGAAACGCAACAATGCAAACACTGTTACTTTTCGTATGTTTTTTGTGAGAGGGTGGTACTACCCCGGTCGAGACGACCCATTCATGCTGAAACGAGTTATAGCTTCAGCGTGGCTCTACAACCTATAAAAAACCTCTCACCTCTCAGTCTTATGGTGACAAGCTCAAGGGCATCTAAATGCCCAAACCTCGATTAGAGTTATTACCTTGATTACAACATCGGAACTGTTGAATCTGACTTAGTTAACTATTCATACAATATGGGTTAGTGAGACACCTATATGTGGGGCATTTATCTGTTATAAAAATTAACCAACGTAACTTAAAATATTTATATGGGTTAAGTAGTAATGAGAGTGAGGTAAATAAAACATGGCCCGTAATAAATAGTAACCGTAGTTTCCACAAAACAACAACATCAGTAATCAGGTGAACCTGTTAAAGACTTGTTAGATCAATAGCGCAGTCAATTCGAGGTAAAAAAAAAAAACAAAAACAATATCATTTTACATTTAGAAGTACTATTTGGTGTACTGTCTGTCAGCCCTGAACATTAACTTGGAAATTAGATGTCGTGATATTGTCGGCCAAAATTTAATCGCTGGACAGGTGCGTGTGACCTGTGCGTCCGATGGCCAGACGGGAGCGACGCGATGTCGCGGCGCGCTCTCGTACACGTAACATATTACGAGTACAAAGGCACTGTAGTTGTTTCAATTTATCTTTGCCGTATTCGCTCCCATTATACACTTCATTATTCAATGTTATTGTAAGTTATTAGTAGGTATATACCAGTGGTCATGCAGCGGTCGAAATTTGACCATAATAAAGGATACAACAACAATTTTCATATGTTGATATGTATATACTATTTCAATTATATTCCTTTTTTATTTTTCTATATATTATATTTCTTTTCAGATTTTTTAAAAATTGTAAAAACTATGTTGAATACTAGTTATGCCCCGACTTCGTCCTCATGAAACCTGATGTACAAAACAGTGATTAATATATCCATCTCAGTGTATTAAGTCTAATTACTATCTGCTGATCTCTTGTATTGTAATTCGCGTCATCATTACAATTACAATAACTTTTGATACCAACAAAGACTAAGTGTTACTCGATGATATGCTTTATTTTCTTGAGAAGGTTCTATCATGAACGTAATATTTTAGCAGTGATGCGTATTCATACAAACAGACAGACATTTGTAAAAATTGAAATGTATGTTATAACTTATATCTACATCTGCAACTATTTTATACAAAAACAAGTAGAGACAGACATAATGGATATAAATTCTTATTATATGTATCGAAAATTGTACAACAATTGTAAAGCGCCTGAGAAGCGTGTGATATGATGAATAGACAACATTTGGATTTTTGTTGTTAGTACCATATGTATAGGTATTTATATATAGTGAATTCAAATAAAAATACACTTGTTTAAATAAGATTATATTAACTTTTCAATGTAAAATCTTCAAGAAGGGAATTAAACTTTGTCCAGGTTTAATGTAGCACGTGTCTAAGCCATGACGCGATGTAATTTAAACATTTTAACTGCTCACGTCAAAACAGAGTTGACGCGCCTCATTCCACGACTTCCCGGCTTGTCGGACACAAAATGGAGCGGAGGCAGGGCCTTTTGTACTTGTAGGCTTTGTGTGCAAAGTAAGCTTCCTACCGAAGCATCTGTGCGATGATGAAACTTGCCAGACACCGCTTTTAAGCACGCTTTATGTCTCGAATTAAAACTTTACAAGAGGAAATTAAACGTCAGAAAAATTCTAGAGAACGCACTTTTATTTTCGACTATTTGACGCTCGCGTCTTAGTTTTCATGATAATGGTTTTCCTTTTTGATGGGAGTTACTTATGTTATTTTTTAAATCTAATCTAATGTAATACCTTTAAACGAGCGATTCTTGTATATTTTTATATTTGTATATATTCAGGATCTCGGAAACGGCGTCTTCTATTTCCATGAAACTTAGTATGTAGGTAATTTCGGGGACGATAAATCGATCTAACTAGATTTTATTCATAGAAAACTTTTTTAAATGAGATTTCAGGCACTTAAAAAATATAACTAGAAAATTTTGCCGACGCTGTCAAAACAAAAATAGCTCAGGTGGAAATTGGTTGCTTGGAAAATCCATGTAACCCCAGTTCGAATCCGAGTGTACATATATACATATATATATTTCTGGTAAAAAAAGGCTAACAATTTATTTTAATTAAATAAATAACTTTATTCTTATAATTACAAAAAATATATTTATTAAAATATTTTTTTATGTGAAAAAATGCTAATTTTGTGAGGCAAATCTAACAGCTTATTTTAATTTAAATGTTTTTTAAAGAACCGAGATAGGCTCGGTTGCCCCGGTACTTACCGAGAGCCAGTAACAGAAATATATGACCAAGTTCCTCTCAAGTGGTAATTAGTACAATGCATCAGAAAATCGAACTATAAAGTCTCGTGAACGTCAGCTAAGGCTTGGTGGGTGGGATTAGCAGTTGTAACCTCCCACGCTCGAAGAAAAAAAAAATACATTCACTCATTTCCTGTTATCCTTAATACTTATTAATCTTCAATATATATATTTTTTTAACTTTTTCTTTTTATTAATAAAACAAAGACTACACATGAATAAAATAAAGCTTAAAATAATTCTTTTATAAATAAACAAAAACCTCAAGTACTTTATCTACCGTTTCAAGTTCTTAATAAAATATATACAAAAGCTTATTGGCCTTAATTTATTTGTTACATTTTTTTAACCTTTCTACTATTTTTACGCAGAATTTTATAAAACTGTCTGTGTTTTTGCTACTTATTAAATTTTCGAGTTCATTTTTGCAAACTGCGATTCCACGTTCCAATTCTAATTCAGTTCTAATTTTTAAAAATATAGGACATTCTATTAGAACGTGAAGGACATTTTGTTTTATAATGTTATGCATTATATGCATTCAGGATGATCTTTAACTTTATTATCTGTTGAGATATTGCGTTAGCTATAATTTGATAAATTTCTAGCCGAGAGGAAATGAGTGAATGTATTTTTTTTTCTTCGAGCGTGGGAGGTTACAAATGCTCATACCGCCCCCTCCCCCCCCCTCCCCCCCACCGTGCCGCAGCTGACGGTCATAAGGCGTCATGATACTTTTGTCTGATGCGTATCACCAATTATCTCTCGAGAAGAAATAATTAACCAAATTTTCATCTGGCTCTCGGACTATAATCTAGATACAGCATATACCGATAATGAGTAATCGCTGTTACATTTAGCCATTATTTATTAGTTTCTATGGAAAAGCGAACAGATATGATCTAAATTTACTTATAAATATCTCGTCAAAATCAGTCCAACCTTCTCACAGTTCAGTTATAAGTTTGATAACTTATAACTTTATGTTATATTCATAACGTAATATGTCAACGATGTACAAAACTTACCGTTTACCGTTTTATGTAAAAGGGTTACACGAGTAATGATTTAAAGAATTTAATAATTATTTAAAATAGTTGGTTATAATTAGTAAAAGCCAAAGTATCTATATTTTGTTAAAAAATTACGTTGTTGCGCTTTGTATTATGATATCTATGTATCAGAGATGTAAAATCGGTCGTACAAGCTAACTAAATTACTGTTGACACATTTTAGGCAATGAGAATAAAATGTTAGCGTTTTCAAATATTGTACATATTTACACGTTAAGCAAAACAAGCAGATTTACTAAACAAAAGATTAAGATATAAAATATCTAATATGTAGATTCATCCACTTCAAAGACTTTTGTACAATAGAAATATTCCGTATAAAATCTACACCACCTAAGCTACATATTATAGCCGCTCAGTTGATTCCTAACATTACTCTCAGAACAAATTTCGGTTGTCAAAATGTTTACGCCATGTACACGCGAATCACAAAGCGAGACATTTACAAAGAACGTTGCTAACAAATTGGGCCGTCAAGCGACGTGTTTGAGTAACGCGCGGTCGACACCATTCTACTATCAACTGTAACATTACCTATTTATTTGAACGTATGTAATACTAGCTCCTGCCTGCGTCTCCGTCCGCGTGGAATTGTTACATTGGGCTAACGCTAACACACAGCGGAAAGTCTCCATAGGAAAAATACCCCGCTTTTGAAACATTCTTCATCGGTGTTCCATTCCTATTGGTCGTATATATGATATAGCTTTCCTTGATAAGTGACCTTAAAGATTTTTTAAATCGGACTAGTAATGCCTGAAATTAGTGCGTTCAACCAACCAAATAAATAAATAAATCCTCCAGATTTATAATATTGGTATAGAATAAATAAATACGATGTTATCACAAAGAAGTAAAATACGTATTAAATACTTGCTTTAAAAAGGTTTCGTACTAAATGCACCGCGCTCTTCCGAGGCAAGTTCGCGTTATCCTTTTTTCGCAAGTCTAACCTTTTTTTTTACGTGGAGAGAATATCCTCATGGACTGCCAAGCTCCCGGGGGGAAGCCCGACTTGAGCCGCCCACCACCTACGTGCTAGTCACGCAGGAGTGGGGCCTTTCGGCGACTCTAACCGGCTAAAACTCCACGACAACCTATGCCGCACTATGGGAGTGTCCCGGGGTAGCGCGAGCAAGCTCCGCAACACCCCCGGCGGCAGGCGTTTCCCACGCCACACCCGGCTGAGGCAGCCTGGTTGCGAGCCTGCCTCCCAGCCCGCCAAACCCGTGCAATGGGAGTCCAGGCCCCCCGACCCTTTCCCCCTGGGTTCGGCCGGCAGCGGAAAGCCTAAGGCGCTCCGCCGCCACCCCACGATTGATTTTTTACTGAGCTTTACTCCTCCTCCGCCTGAGCCATCCTGAGGTCCCCTCCAGCCTACCAACCTAAGCTAACCCTAATCCTACCAACCTAAGCAAACCCTAATCCTAACACAACCTAACATAGTCCTAACCCTACTCCTATTTCTTCTAATACTATTCCTACCTAACCAATCCCTAATTCTAATCTATCCTAGTCCTATCCTATCGTAGCTTTTTTCGCAAGTCTAACCTAACCTAACCAAAGTGAGACAAAAGAGTAAGATGGCGAATTGTAGGTGGTAGAGCCACGCTGAAGTTATTACTGGTCTCAGCATGGATGGGTCGGCTCGTCCGGGGTAGTACCGCCCTCTCACAGAAAACCGACGTGAAGTAACAGTGTTTGCATTGTTGCGTTTCGTTTGGTCAGTGAGAGCACCGGAGGCCCACCTCTCCTCACCTTCCCCCTCTCCTCTTACGGGTTCAATATGATCTGAATATCAGAGACATTAGACGGTACCTGAAAAAATATGTTTTTTGTCAACCCTGTCTGAAAATTGTATTCGCTGTAACTAAAATTTTAAATTATTTGTACTAAAAAGAAATTTGGTAACGAATCGAGCCATGTAACTTAATTAGAAAACTTGCTCCAGAAATTTTTCTCAAGTAATATTATAAATCTAGAGAGTTTGTATGTTTAAGAGTGGTAATCTCAGAAAGTACCAAACTCGAGTTATTATAACTTCAGGCAACAAGAACAAAAATTTGATGTCACCACTATAATCGCGGAGTACATGAGTGTAAAGACCAAATGTAATGGACTAAATCACAAAACGACAGATAGTAAAGAATGAATTTGCAAATGTATTATGAAGAACACCACATAAAAAACATTAAAGACGTTAAACCTTTAGAGTCTCCATATTTCTTGAAGAAGACATTCTCGAACAGAACAAATGCTTACGAGAATCACAAAGCGAGACATTTTCAACGAACTTCACAGACAAATCGTGTCATCGAGCAGCCGTCTTGTATTATGTACGGTTGACAGTAACAGTTGTTACTTAATTTCTCTTATTACAATAGTAATCCGACAACAATATTTCTCCTTAATCCTTAATTTATACTTAATCTTATGATATTGGAATATTGCTGTTACCTTAACAGGGGTTTGTTCATTACTGTTAATATTTACTTTGTTGTACAGATGTAGCACATTACGAAAAATTTGATTTGATTGATTTACAACTATTAAATTACATAATTATCTTAATTAATTGAATTCACAATTTTGTACCTCTCTTTCGGATAGACGTTCTTGTATTTAAATACTAGTAATACAATTTATTTCAAACAACCTATCATCACAATAAACTTAATTTTGATGGTGGAAAAGGCGCGTTAGCTAACATGTGAAGATTGTTCAATCCACATTTGTCAATTAATTTTTGCATTGTCGACTTTATAAGTTATTATTTAAGCGTTTGATCGGTAATAGTGCGTGGCTGATAAGTATGAATTTAAGCATAGAATACCTCATTTCGTATACCTACTACAGCTTATACCATCCCTAGTTTGATTCTGTCTCAAATAACATTACTATCCTAACTAAAATCAATCACTGGTAAATTTTTTCCTCTAAAGATAAAGTTTAAATTCCTCGTGTAAGTTAGAATATGGTGGATACATGCGGAAATTTTACCATAGCCGATTCTGTATTAACTCTATTACTTAGGATATGAAAATACATTAAATTGAAATATATTTCTGCTTCTAAATTTTGAAATATGTTTCGTTGATCGAAGCAGAAGTGGCATTTCTCTGTCACACAACATCACTAATAAGATAAATAAAACTGCCGAAATGACATAAGTTTACGAGAAATGTTAATATTAATTGGGATTTCTGCCTTAGAGCAACAACATAGAGAGGATAAATAAAGACCATCATATAACACCTTTAGTTATGATGTATAGATATGATTTAGCAACGATTTCATAGTTTTATCTTTATACTTTAAGGTATAAGAAACTTTTAAAATTCATTCATCTCCGAACAATCCAAATCCCACATCATATTTTCTTTTGTCTGGAGATTAAACCTATTCTTACGTCACTCAGGGAATCGCGTTTCTGACAAATTTTCCTCTTGTAATGTGAACTACTTGTAACCTGAATTCGGTTCTCCTTTCACCTATTTATTCAGCCCATTACATTACAGTGACAGTAAACGGATCTTGATACGAAATAATGGGTCATTCAGACTTACAATACGCTGATATTGGAGCGCTCCAATTAGTCTCGTGTGTATACTTAGTCTTTACGGGCCTGAATTGGTTCGTTTATATTTACATTAGCACACTATTTAACGTATAAACTCTATTGGACTTTAATGTACTTACATTTATTATGAAGTTGTAACAATACAAGAATTTATAGGATTGATAGTTTAGGGATGGCAGTTTTCGGGTACTGCATTCATAGGTTCGAATCCTTATAAATTAGCCATCCTTATAAAATTATTTCATTAAATTTTAAGCCTCTCTTATTTTTTTTAAGACAACATGCTACCAAGTTTTAGTTTAAATAAGAGTATTCTATATGTATTTGAAACTGTAAGTATATGAGAGTCAATTTAGTGTTTGTCTAATGTTACTGACGTGTAATTGATGAAGGAGTAAGTTTCAGTTTGTTAAGTGGAAATGTTTATGCGCTTGACTGTAACTTGAGAAAGGTCTGCCTGTCTATGTGGCTTACTAAGATTTAAATTTCTAACCTTCTACTTGTTTATTGTAACATGAAATTTACACTCAATGAAATAGAATTGGCCAGTTTTATAGACTTATTTTATATTATTTAATTATTTACAGTTAATTGATATCTCCATAGAAAATATTTTCTTTACTCGTGTTATAATTTGTTAAAACATATAAATTAAATTAGGACACAATAGATGCCACTTTAAATAAAAAATATAGAGCCCATAAATTTATAGTGAGCCTCAATACCATATCTTATAGAAAAGACGCTTACATATGTTGAGAACGGCCCTACCTGGACTACTGTAATAAAGTAAATGAACATGTGAATTATTTCCTAATTGTTATCTCCAGTACGATAATAATTTTATAAACAACATATATTGTGGTTTTCTTAAACCACATTGGAATTAAATAATTTTTGATTCAATATTCGTTAATCTCTTAAACGTCTGGAATGATAAAATAATTCCGTATACATATAATTCAATCACTTCAAGATAAAAACAATTAGATAGAATGAATAATAAAAGAACCGTGGAAAGTGCAAAAGAACTCCAATCGTCGGTAAGTGCGTACTATAATAAAATATTTAAAGAAAGAAAAAAGGAAAGAAAAATAATGTCACGAGAGAAAAAAAAACTGCCGGTCTCTTGAAAATAGAGTCACAGTGAAGTTAAGTGATATGTCGTGTTGTGGTCAATCGCACTTTGTGTGGTTTCTTCTAGTTTCTATTCAATAGTCACTGTGAAACTTTATATTCGCTTGATTGTTTTGGTGTACTTAAAAACTAGTGTTTGTCTTTTGTAAGCTTAAATTCTTTTACAAAATAAATGTGTGTGTGTATTTATGTACACGCGTTAGAAGTTATAATTCTTTGGCGTAATAAGATAAAATTATTTTCAAAAATTTTATCTTTCGCCTTATTCTACGTTTGTAGAAAAACGACGCTAACAATAGAAAATAAAAAAATCCGAGAATGGTTTAGATTGTATCCGGTAGGAGGCGCTGCGTTTGACTTTTAGGATTTTTTTAAATTATCAAAGCAAGACAACGTTAGCAGAGACCGCTAGTTTACATATAAATTATTATCTATTTGTTTATTTAAGCTTGTAGAAAATAAAAAAGTATCAAATATAATAGGAACTGGATATGAAAACATAAAAATTATATGCCGAGTTAATTTGAATACTCATCATACTATTACTGAGGTCTAACAATCAGAGAATAAATAAGTAATCTATACTAATATTATAAAGAGGTAAAGTTTGTGAGTTTGTGACGTTGTGAATTGTGACGTTGTAGGGGGTAATCTCAGGAACTACTAGTCCGATATGAAATATTCTTTCATTGTTATATAGCCCATTTATCGAGGATGGTTATAGGCTATATATTATTACGCTAAGACCAATAGGAGCGGCGCAACAATGAGGAATGTTTAAAAATCGGGGTGTTTTTCCTCTTGAGAGTTTTTGCTGCATATTAGGTAGCCCAAATTAACTATCTCCACGCGAACGAAGTCGTGGGCAGAGGCTAGTATATCATAAGTATAAGTGTGTTATGTAGTATTGGAAAATTTTGATAAAGAAGTATTTTTTATACAAAAGACATCTTATCTTTTTAGTTCAATAACGTAATATAATGTGATAATTAAAATAAAAATTAAGAAAGAAAAATAGAATACGTACTCAGTTAACAATTTTTATTTACGTATTTAATAATAGACCTTAGAACTCAATTTTTACTATTAGGTGATACATAACTGAATCGCAGAGAATATGTACATTGTGATAAAACAGTCATTGTGGCTGATTTTTTAATTAGTCGCGTTTTAGGACCAACAAAATACCTAGTTGCGGAATAATTTACAGGCCGACGACGACAGCTAATGATTGTAAATCTGGAAAATTAACAGTGTTTATAGCACAGTAGCTTTATCGAGTTCAAATAAGAAAAAATATTCCTAACTATCCTATTGCATACTATAAGCCAGTATTTTTGAAACCTTTTTCATGACAAGGGCCCTTTAGTATGAAGAAATATTTCACGACCGCCCTTTTTTTCGTCTGTTTTGTTTTGTGATAAATATTCAATCCAACATATTTTTTCATTTTCATAATTAGGATTCCGATAAATACATAGGAGTTCTCATAAGTTTTTTTTTATTTGATACAAATGTTCAAGACGGAATAGATTCCATAAGTTATTTTTCTTTTAATTTATTTGATAGAAATTATTATGTCATTTAGTTAACATTTTTCGTAATAAATCTTTTAAAACTTTATTGTTTTTTTATTCCTGTAGCTTTCCTAATCTTTCCGCTATAGAAACTTCGCAATCTGAAAAAAAAACTTAGATGCTTCACGACTCACGCGTTGAAAAACACTGCTATAAGCTGTTGCCTATAGTAACTTATATCATTTTTTACGTTATTACAAGGGCCTGTAATGGCTTCTGAGAAAAAACTCAAACTGTCACTTGACAACAAGCTCTTAATCTACAAGGCTGTTATACAACGAATCTGGACCTATGGGATTCAGTTGTGGGGAGCCTGCTGCGAATCCAACATAAATAAGATTCAAAGGACACAAAACTATATCTTCAAGCAAATAAGCAATGCTCCCTGGTTCATTACAAAACAGTGAAGTACACAATTACCTAAACGTGCCAAAGGTAAAGGACGAAATTAAGGCATTTGCAAATAAACACAAGACAAGACTGATCAACCATCCTAATCAGTTGGCTGTGCAGCTTACATTACCTGACTGTGTGAATCGCCTAAAACGGCGCAGAACCCTGGATCTCGGCGGCGCTGAATGAGCCAATATATTAATTATGGAAGATATTCCTATTGTGGAACATCTCCTCACGCACGATATTCATTCAACTCATCTGCTCATAGTCGGAAGACTGATCGCATGATATAATATAGACAAAAAAAAATACGTTATAGGTATTAGTATTTGACTCTGGAACGAAATCCCAGCGGCAGCGTTTCCGGACCATTAAAATTTATCATCATTCAAGAAACTAGCCTACTAGCCTAAAAGGCAGGCAACGCATCTGCGATCACTCTCTTGTCACAGGTGTCCATGGACAGCGATATTCACTTACCAACAGGTGACCCGCATGTTCGTTTGGCGCCACTGGTATAAAAAAAATCTATTAATTTCTATGTGTACTAACCGCTACCTATAACCTTATTAATAAATCTTTTGGTTTATATTAGAGGTTACGTCTTCAATCTATACTAATAATATAAAAAGGTAGTTTTTTTTTTTCTCGTAATGACTACGCTATTGACCCATCAAGGACCGGACTACTGAGTAAAGTTTGTGAATTTGTGTGGTTGTAGGGGTAATCTCAGGAACTATTAAACAAATTTTGAAAATTACTTTACCAATAGAAAGCCACGTTATTTATGAGTATCATGTAGGCTATATATTAACCCTAAAAATGAAAAGACTTTTTTTGTGGTAATCGGATTTGCAAAGGAAGTCGGAGAAAAAACAATCGAAAGAAGACATTTCTTATGACCGCTGCTTTAACGATGAAAGATATATGATTGAGTTCTAGAGAAAAGTTGTAGAGCTTAATAATGCCTACAAAAAAGTAGTGATAGGATGTGTCTAACATATTTAGGACACAAAAAGTAGTTTTATAAATGTTTACGGCCCAACGAAGAGGACACGGATCAACTAGTAAATTCATAATGTTTATTATTTTCTAGACTTATTACTAGAAGATTGCAATAAATATAAGTCTGAGATTAAATTAATCTAAAGTACATTTGATGCCGTATCAATTGGCCATATTTATAATTAAAAAAAATGGATATTGGTATATATATGTGAGGATAATAAATTTTAACAACAATTGATGAGTCATCATGGAAATTTGTAAACTTAAATATATTTTTAAGAAGAAGGCTTTTATACTTTTCCTTATTTTATAACTGGCCACTAGCTGACACTGCAGTACTTTTGTACCTCTAGACTGTTCGTTATAAAAATTGTTATTAACACTAGTCGATATTAGCAACGAAGAAGTATTTATACAACTTAAATACGTAGTACACCAATAAATTTAAAATATGCGAAACCGAGGGTATAACAAATACAAAAAAAGTACGACGACAATAGATAATTACCAAAAGTACGACTTACGTCCAAATGTTCCTAAGATAGAGATATATCAATAGCTCGTATTTTACCGTCTTATATCTCTTTACAAGTATATTGCGTACTGCTAAATTATATGTCTCAAGGTTACGTTTTATGAAAAAATACACAGTCCACCCACTTAACTTTGTGAGTACCTCTCGTACAAAATATAACTATTTGCCGTTGTAGGAGCAGAGGCCCAGCGCCGTGAACAAAGACAACGGATAATTAAATCCAAGCAACAAGAAAAGAGATTTTTAATGAACCTCAACGTTTGCCACGTAATAAGAGTTTATTATCACCATAAAAATCCATAATTAAATAATAAAGACCGTGTAAAAATATTTAAACTCAGATTTCATCACATAATTATGTTTCTTCTCTTTATACACGTTATTTCATTATATAAAAGGAATGTGCTCTCATTATAGCTAATTTTATTAATACTTACTAAAGTTATAATCGAATCACTAGAAAAGGAGTAATGTATTTGTTTTGTACGTGTGTTCTATACATTAATTAGTCTGCTCTTAGGGTTCCTTTTAAGTCTATATTCTGCTCCAATATATTGTAGACTATAATAATTTGTACCATAAAATATAAAAAATAATTATACAAACATTACTATTAGTATCAGAAATTAACGTGTACATCTATACCAATAACATACCGAACGATGCGCGTCATAAAAAACGTCCGTGACATATTTTTACCGACCCTGCCGATGAAATCACCACAGTGAACGATTAGTACCAGCCTGTCTCTTCTAACAGAACATGCTCATGTCCACGCCCGCGTAACCACAGATCACGCTGCCGTAGTCTATGGGTAAATTTCGCTCCCGCACACCAGATTAGACCCCTCTTAGCAGCGGCTTAAGCCTAGGTCTATTCTCTCGGCGTGGAGCCCTTGAGTGCGCTGCTCGCGCTATACAGTGACACAAAATCTTATATCACTGCAACTACATTACACGTATTACCTCCGCATTACCCCCACACACGTGCACGCATACACGCTTACACATGAAAGTGGAAGGGTTTTGTTTGTTTCGCTTATCGAACTGAAATAGTTTATAAATAATAGCTAGGGTGGAAAAAAAAAAAAGTTGGTCTTTGGTTCTGCGTCGTTTATGGATGGTTTTCGGTGTTGTTTTCGAACTTTTTTGTTGACCTGGCGTGATTACGGATTTTGGACTTGTTCTATCACCTGACTTGGCTTGTTTTGAACTTTGGCGTGGATTTATTCTTCTTTTTTTTTTTTTTTTGACTTGGCTTCGTTTTTTGGACTGTTTTCTTGCGTTTTGTTTCGATTTGGCGCGTCTGTCGGATTTTGGGTTGTTGCCTCTTGGTCGCTGTGTGACCTTTTGGTCACCAGTGCACCATGAGTGCAAAAAAGGGTACGAAAACCAGGCTTAGGGGTGTCAGCGGAATGGGGAAGATCGTCGACTCCTCTGACACGGAGGTGGAGGACGGTACGGCTCCTAAAGTGAGCACGCGCGGCAGGGGATCTGCCCGGATGCGCGGAAGTGGTCGGGGGCTTATGGGGGAGGCCGACGGGTCATTTGACCGGGCCTTGGCTGGTGGCGTGGCAAATGCGGAGTCGGTTCCCGGCTCTGCTGCTGGCTCCGCAGCGGCTTCGGTTGCCGGCTCGGCTGCTGGCTCCTTGCCTAGCTCCGAGGTGGAGTCAGAGGGGGTGGAGGTGGACCTCATGGATGCCCAGAGGTTGAAGGCGCTCGCTGGCTCGCAGATCACTTGCATCTACGAGACAGTGAGAAAGTCGACCAACCTGGCGGGCCGTTGCAGGGGGGCGTTGAAAACCGCTGCCAGAACCCTGCAGGAGATCGTCGAGTCGCTAGCTGAGCGAACCGAGGGGGAAGAGAATCGCAAACTCCAAAGGGAGTCGAAGACCCTCCGCCGTCGGATTGATGATTTGGAGGCAGAGGTCTTGGCGTGGCGGCGGGAGGATAACGCCAAAAAGGTGATGCCCCCACCTCCGCCCCCCATGCCGGCACCTGTGTTTGCACCTGTGGAGCCTGAGTGGCGGCAGGCCCTCACTGAGGCTGTAGATACTCTCCGCACGTCGTTCGGCAACATGCTGAACGCACGTGTGGAGAATCTGGAGAGGCGTCTCCCCCCAGAGGACTCTCTTCGTCCGTCCCTGGCCGGTGAAAAGAAAAAAGGGCGGAACGAAGAGTGCGGCAAAGCCGGCCGTGGATAGAGCACCTCCGGCACCCGTGGTGGCCCCATTGGGTCTCAACTGGGCCGAGCTACCGGTCACAGCGGTGGTTACCGACGGGGCGGCGTGGTCCACAGTAGTGGGTCGCAAAAAGAAGGCGGCCAGGGCCCAGGTCGCGGCGCCTACGGCCCCGACTGTAACCGCTAAAGCCCCGCCTGCCAGGCCGAAGTTGCCTCCCGCCCCCCAATCGGCTGCGGTCATTGTGACCTTACAGGACACCGCAGCCAGCAAGGGGGTTGGCTATAGGGAGGTAATGACCAAGGCGCGCGAGCACGTCGTCCTGCCCGACATGGGCATCGGCGACGTGCGGGTGAGGCCGACGGCTACGGGGGCCCGTAAAATCGAGCTGCCGGGCCAGAGCAAGGAGAAGGCCGCTGAACTGGCCCGGGAGCTCGAGGTGGCGCTGGCCGGAGTCGCCACGGTCGCCGTTCCCACAAAAAAGGCGGACATTCGAATCGTCGGTCTTGACGATTCGGTGTCCAGGGAAGAGGTATTGGCGGTCGTGGCGGCTAAGGCCGACTGTAAGGCGGAGGCCATCAAGGTCGGAGAGATCAGAAGGAATTGGGGAGGGGTTGGTGCAGTGCACATGACGCTCCCCGTGGAGGCGGCCAGGAAGCTTGTGGAGGCTGGCAAGCTCCTGGTCGGGTGGAGCGTCGTGCGCGTCCATCTGCTGGAGGAGAGACCCATGCGGTGCTTCAAATGCATGGGCTTGGGGCACACCCGCCCCCTGTGCCCCTCCTCCTCCAGTAGAGGAGAGGGTTGCTACCGCTGTGGCGCAGCGGGCCACAAAGTGGCCGAATGCAAGACGGAGGCGGCCCGCTGCGCCATATGCGCGGACGCCGGGAGGCCCTCGGGCCATGTAATGGGGAGCCGCAACTGTCGGCCCCCCACCACGAAGGGAAGGGACCCCCTCGCTGTGGGCCCTAGGGTGGCCGCCGCCAGGCAGGAGGAAACTGCTATGGTCCACTAATGGAGCACACCATACGCAGTTTCCTCCAGGCGAACCTCAACCACTCCGCCGCTGCACAAGATTTGCTCGTGCAGTCAGTGGCGGAGTGGGGCATCGGGCTCGCGGTCGCCGCGGAGCCGTATTACGTTCCCTCCCAGCCACAGTGGGCTGGGGACCGGAATGGCTCTGTCGCGATGATTGCCAGCCGGGGTTCGCCTCTCCTGGCGGTACGGGAGAGGGGTGATGGGTTTGTGGCAGCCGTCTGGGGGGAGTACGCCATTGTGGGGGTGTACTTCTCCCCTAACAAGCCTCTGTGGGAGTTCGAGGCGTTCTTTGGCTCTCTGCAGGGAGCTGTGAGGCGGCTGTCGCCGCTCCCCGTGGTCTTCATGGGCGATTTAAATGCTAAATCGAGGACCTGGGGAGCGGCAGCCACGGACCTGAGGGGCGTGGCCGTTGAGGAGTGGGCAGCCGAAGTGGGGCTGTCCCTCCTCAACCAGGGGAACGTCCACACGTGCGTGCGGCAGAACGGGGGGTCTGTGGTAGACGTCTCGTTTGCCACCCCGTCTGTCGCACGCCGTGTCCGGGGGTGGAGGGTGCTTGAGGAGGTGGAGACCTTATCGGACCACCGATATATCAGGTTCGAGGTCTCCATCTCCCATGCCGGGATCAGTACCCGCCCCCGGAGGGGCGCGAAGTTCCCTTGTTGGGCGGTGAGCCGCCTCAACCGTGAACTTGCGGAAGAGGCGGCCATCGCCCAGGCATGGGCCATGCCCCCCCCGCGGGACGATGTTGACGCGTCCGCAGCTCGCCTCCGTGGTGCCCTCACGGAGGTTTGCGACGCGTCGATGCCGCGGAGCGTACACCGCCCAGACAAACGGGCGGTGTACTGGTGGTCGCCGGAGATCGCCGATCTCCGGGCGGCCTGTACCGCGGCCCGGCGGCTGTTCGGGCGCAGCCGCCGACGGCGGCACCGGGACCCCGAGGCGGAGGCCCGGCTGTATGGCAGCTATAGGGGAGTGCAGAAAGACCCTGCAGGCTGCCATCAGCCGGGCGAAGGAAGCGGCATGGGAGGAGCTGCTGCAGACGCTGGAGGGGGATCCTTGGGGGCGCCCGTATCGGATCGTACGCAATAAGTTGCGATCCTGGGCGCCTCCGGTGACGGAGTCCCTCCTGCCGGAGATGGTGGCAAGGGTCGTGGGAGAGTTATTCCCCGACCCTCCGCCGCTCTCGGCTCCTCCCATGCCTCCGCCTCGGGCGGAAGTTGAGGAGGTGTCAGACAGTCCTCCCTTAATTACGGAGGGGGAGATGGGGAGGGCTGTTGAACGCCTCCTCAAACGGCGGAGAGCGCCTGGCCCTGATGGGGTCCCGGGCCAAGTGCTCGGCCTTGCGCTGGGCCATCTAGGGGGGTGGCTTCGGGAGCTGTTCGACCGGTGTTTGGCGGTCGGGCAGTTTCCGAGGCTCTGGAAGTTAGGGCGACTCTGCCTCATGGCGAAGGAGGGTCGCCCTCCGGACTGCGCTTCTGGATATCGGCCCCTCGTCCTGCTGGACGACGTCGGGAAGGTGCTGGAGAGGGTCATCTCTTCCCGAGTCGTCCAGCACCTGGAGGGAGTGGGGCCAAATTTGTCGGACGCGCAGTTCGGCTTCCGCACAGGGCGTTCCACAGTGGACGCCCTGTGCCTCCTAAAGTCGCTGTCGACGGAGGCGATCTCCCAAGGGGAGAGGGTCTTGGCGGTGTCCCTAGACATCGCCAACGCCTTCAACAGCCTGCCGCATGGTGTCATACGGGAGGCTCTCCGATATTTCGGAGTGCCTCCGTACCTGCGGCGGCTGTTGGAGGCATACCTGGAGGACAGGGAGGTCGCATACGTCAACGGCGACGGACGGATGGTCCAGCGGGCTACAAGGCGGGGCGTTCCACAGGGGTCGGTCCTGGGGCCGCTCCTGTGGAACATGGGCTACGACTGGGTGCTCCGCGGCGCGCTCCCGTATGGAGCGCGCCTAATCTGCTACGCGGATGACACCCTAGTCGTAGCCCGGGGGGATGACTGGAGAGAGGTAGAGCGCCTGGCCACGATGGCCACAACCCTCGTGGTCAGGCGCATAAGAAGGTTGGGCCTCAGGGTGGCCCTCGAGAAGACCGAGGCCATACTTTTTCATGGGCCTCGGCGGGGGCCACCACCTGGCGCCCACATTATGGTGGAGGGCGCCCGGATCAAGGTGGGTGCTCACATGAGGTACCTGGGCCTCACCTTGGACGGGCGCTGGCGGTTTGAGCCCCACTTTGTGGGGCTCGGGCCGCGAATTGCTAGGGTGGCGGCGGCACTCGGCCGGCTGCTCCCCAATATTGGGGGGCCAGGTGCCGGGTGCCGTCGACTCTTCATGGGAGTCGTGTGGGCGATGGCCGCCTACGGGGCACCGGTCTGGGCTGATGCTCTCGGTGCCACCAACGTGCGCGCGCTGCGTAGTACGCAGCGTACGGTGGCACTGAGGGCAATCCGGGCATACCGGACGGTATCATCGGCGGCGGCCTTTGCGCTTGCCGGCTCCCTTCCCTGGGAGCTGGAAGCTGGGGTGCTCGCCGCCGTGTACGAATTCACGGCGGCGAGGAGGCGTAGTAGGGAGCCTCCGGCTCCCAGGGAGATAGAAGCTAAAAGGCGGGAGATACGAGAAGAGGCTGTAGGAAGGTGGATGCAGGACCTAGCGGACGCGCGCTTCGGGAGGCACACCGTCGACGCCGTCCGCCCGGTCCTGCGGGAGTGGATTGGGAGGAGATGGGGCTCCCTGTCGTTCAGGCTGGTGCAGGTGCTAACCGGACATGGTTGTTTCGGGTGGTACCTGCACCGGATCGCTCGCAGGGAGCTGACCGCCGCCTGCCATGAGTGCGGCGCTGAGGAAGATACCGCACAGCACACTCTCTCTGAGTGTGCTACGTGGGAGGTGGAGCGCCGCACTCTGGTGGCGGTGGTAGGAGAGGATTTATCGCTGCCGAGCGTGGTCTCGTCCATGCTCGGTAGCGAACAGGCGTGGCGAGCAGTAGCCTCCTTTTGCGAGGAAGTCATCTCGCAAAAGGAGGCAGCGGAGAGGGCCCGTGAGGCGGACCCCCTCAGTAACCGTCTTCACCATAGGAGGACTGGCAGGAGGAGGCGGCGCTTTGCCCAACTCCTCCTGCCACCGTAGCCGGATCTGAGGGGATGCAGTCGGGGGGCTCATCCCCTCATTGCACAGATCCGGCGGACGAGGAGGGGCAGCTGGCGTGTGCCCAGCTGCCTCTCTATAGGTAGGAGCCCGGCGGCAACCTTCCGCCGGGTGGACCGTTGGGGCGGCTATTCAAGGGGAATAGCATAGAACGATCCCTTGCCGCCCCAACATCACGGTCTGTCGGTACACCGTGGGGTTTTAGTCCGTGCGAGTCGGACATATCCCACTCTCTCCCCCGGGAGGGTGGGTATCCATAAGGGATTTCCCCACGTAAAAAAAAAAAAAATGGTCAGTGCTTGGATGGGTGACCGCCTGGAGATATTGCGTGATGTTAGCTTTTTACGGGTCAAATTAATCTTCAGTAATTTTTTTAATGTATAGGTATATGTATTTTTTATATTTTTAAATTAGGTGTAATATAATATTTTTATAATATTACGGAATTGGTTTTTTTTAATCTTACTAAT
>JACEII010000010.1:3607568-3683767 GCA_014332785.1 Antheraea mylitta
CCCCACAAAAAAAAAAAAAAAAAAAAAAAAAAGGTGGGTCGCGAATTGCACGTATCAGGCAACAGCTCAAGCCGAGGTGTATCGTGTACCCTTAGGCCAGTTGTCAAATAAAATCGGCTGAATGCCCTAAGCGCTCGCCTTAGTAGACCGGTGAAGCTGTTAAGACCTTGCTAGGTCAATAGCATAGTCAGTTCTAGGAAAAAAATCCATAACAATAAAAATGATTTCTTTAATACTTTTATAGACTCCTTTTTAATTCAAACGACACATATAACTTGTAATAGGATACGTGATTATCACACCTTAATTGTTAGAGGGACTAATAGAATTTTTGGGAGTGCTAAAGCGTGGTCGAAGCTCAAAGGCAGCCTGTTTCGCATATAAATTGACGAATTTACCTCCATTTACACCTTGGTGCCATGCGGGCTGGCTCTGTTACTTACTCGAGTTCGTTAGTAGTTTATAATCGCTTCAGATTGTTTACATGAATGCTTCCTGCTATATTTGACGGCAACTGATATTTACAACTTCCTTTATATGAAAATGCTTGTAATTATTCTCAAAGAATATATACTCTTCGAGTAAAAATTGCTCTCTCTGTCTCTTTGTTCTCTCTATGTTACATATGAGTACGTTACTCAAAGTCATATCGGTAGTTGAGTGTTATCATCTACACATTTCATTTATTTACTTACCTATATTTACATTTATCTATTAGAACCAAAAAAATTGTACAATATGAAAAAGACCAATATCAGGTGCATTAGTTATCCTGTGTCGCAGCCATTGTCGCCCAACAGCAGAGTAACATATTTCTTTCCTCAAATAAAATATAGTATATATATATATTTGTATATTGCTATATGTAAAGTGTCATATGCAGAAGAAAAAAAAATGTAACTGGGGTGTGTGCGTGCTATATAATATGTAATGTAGATAAAATTTGTAACGTGTGTTATTCATCTATACTAATATTATAAAGAGGTAAAGTTTGTGAAGTTGTAGGGGGTAATCTAAGGAAACTGGTCCAATTTGAAAAATTATTTCGATGACATATAGCTCATTTATCGAGGGTGGTTAAAGGCTATATATCATCACTTTAAGATCAATAGGAGCGGAGAACCAACGAGGAATGTTTAAAAATCGGGGAGTTTTTTCCTCTTGAGAGCTTCCGCTGCGTGTTAACGTTAGCCCAAAGTAACTCATCCACGCGAACGAAGTCTCGGGCAAAGGCTAGTCCAAAATAATCTACGAGAGGACTGGATGGTAAAACTTTCAAAGCATTGTGTTTACTACATACTATTACGATTTTCTACATAGACTCAACAATAATGATAAAGCTTAGTACAGATTTCTTAATTTAAGAATAAATATTGCGGGTTTTATTTGCAATTAAAAAATAAAAAACAACCTAACCATAACATAACTATTTTCACGAGAAAGAAGTCGCAAGCATCGGATAGTTTATAAAAAATTAATACCATGATTAATTTATTGTCCATACAAATATAGTTCATACTGAGTTATTATAGACCTTGAAATTTTGCGCTGAGTCTATTTGAGTGGTGTAGGTTTTTTAGAGCTACCTTTCACTACATGAAGAGGTTATAAAATTATACTGCGTTGACCCATAAATACCTAGTGTAGATATGTAAAAACGTGTTTCTTTAGTATCAAAAGTCAGAATGACGAGGTTTTTCGTTTTATGAGTATAGCTATACTATATACGTTATTAGCTGATGCTTGCGTCTTCTTTAAACTTTTTATAACGTAATTCGTTATTATAAAAAATACTCTACGCTGTTAGTAGTAGATGTTATATCCAATTTGGTAGGTTTATCTTAAAATCCATATATCAATACTCTCTGTGTAGTGCAATAGCCATTCACTATAAGAAAGAATTACGTTCAAATTTGAGATGTCTGTGTATTTACTGTAAGTTTTTTTAGTATTGTTACGAAGGTTTCATCTAACTTTTTGAAATGCCAAAATCTGCAAAGAGGGTACCTGAATACGCAAACTTGCATTAATAATATTGTAAATTACCAAGAACTGACTCATTAGATACGTTTGCACTGCAGTGTCTCTACATACATACTGGTCTCAGTTTCTAAACACACAAGGTTATCTCAACATCCTAAAACCTACTTTGAAACTGTTAGCAAAGCCAATAAAACAAAAACGTTATATGTTTACGGAAAAGTTTGTTTGATGCGTGCGATAGTAAACGGAGAAAATATTTTTTTGTTTTCGAACTGACTACGTTGTTTACCTAATAAGACCTTAACAGCTAAAAATAATGATGCAAATTTAAATACAATGTAAATTATTTACAAAGATAAAAAGTTCGGTTTCTTTGGATCTGCTATAAAGATTTTGGACTACGCTATTTCTAAATCATGTCACATTTTGATCACATTATTTTTTATACTTACAAGGTTACAGACACTTTGTAGTAAATGCGAATACTTACCTATTAAGCGTTCTTTTTTCTTGTTTCTGTACTGTTACTGTACTGCTACAATATATTCGTTAATTATTGACGTTAGATGAAAAAATATGTTATTTTTAGATGCGGCAGTAGCATACCCTAATGAGGGTCATTCTTAATTAAGGGGTACTTTCCACGTCCAAGAAGAATATAACAATTTTTCTGGAAATTTGTTCAAAATAACGTCTTCAAAATTAAGTGAAAATACTAAGAACTAAAAGATGTACATTTCTATAACTGTTTACATCAAAACAATGTACCTAGGTATATGTTTTTTTAATACGTATTTCAAATAGATTAAAAGTATTTTTTTATTTTTTATGAGAAGTTTGTTCATTATATTTTTTTACATGAAACATTGTGTAATTTCAATAAAAATAATATTTATGAATGGTGTAATAAAAAGATTGTGGCGAGCAAACGTGTTCAAGTGTCAGCTCGTGCAGGCTCATAATAAGAAGGGTCCATCGGAGTGGTTTCAAAATAGAAGGCCGTGCCCTTTTATCCTTTATCTTCTAATCACCATATCTCCATTTTTATATTTTTTTTATTTTTATTAAAGTATGCTAAAAATATTTACATAGGAATAAAAAAGTGTGAGTGTACTTATGTACACGCGTTAGAAGTTATACTTCTTTGGCGTAACAAGATAAATATCTTTTAAATTTAAATATATCTATGTATTTTCTCTCTTCTTTTTAAATTTGTATCTGCAATTTTTTTTTTTATATTTCGCGTTATTTTACGTTTTGTAGAAAAAACGACACTAACAATAGAAAAAAGGTATTTAATACACTGAAAGTTTTAATATAAAGAAATACAAGCAACAAATACAAAGAAACAAAATGTTGACTATAGCTGTCTGTTCCTCGTGACAGTGTGCGCACTCATCGTAATCTTCCTATAATTTACTCTCATCATTTTTCCCTAACGCGCCAAAAGAAGTATAACTTCAAAAATCAACCATGAACAGATCAATTGATTCTTCTGATAACTACAATGTTAATAATAACATTTAAAAAAATGGCGAAGCGTCAATCGAAACCTAATGGTCATAGTCCTATGCCGATACGTTGACTAGTTTTGACGTGATAGAGTATTTTAGTAAGGAACAGTATTTTCATTGTACATACATAGATTATATAGTTTATACATGTATTCTTCATATTCACGCGGTACGGTTGGGTATCTGTATCCTACTGGTTTATTTCCATCATGAACTGAGGTTTGGCGTGATACAAATAAGTGTATCACTTAGTAAAACCTATCAAAGTAAAGTCATGAACAGTTTCATCTGTCAATAAAACATTTGAATTTGATGAATTTGTTTATGTCATAGGAGCTAAACGGAAAGGCGGGTCACCTGATGTTAAATGATCACCCCGCCCATAGCTAGCAACACCAGAGGAGTCGTAAATGTGTTGCCAGTCTGTGTTTGAGGAGAAGAGGGGAAGTGAGGAGAAGGAGGAGGGAGTGGAAGAGGGGAGGTGAGGTGGGCCTTCGGCACTCTCATTGATCGTACTAAACGCAGCAATGCAAGCACTGTTATTTCACGTCGGTTTTCTGTGAGAGGGTGGTAGTACCCCGGGCGAGCCGACCTATTCATGTTGAAACCAGTAATAGCTTCAGCGTGGCTCTACCACCTAAAATGAAATATTCAAAAAATAACAAGAAAATACAACTCCTAATGCACCAAATACAATAAAAATTGGTAAGATGTCTACGAGACACAAAATTTTGGGTATTATTATTTTAAGCTAATGTAAAACAAAACTAGTAGAATACTCTTCTATTTAATTAACGATATGTACCTGCCTTTCAAAGAAAATCGTAAGACTTAGTTTGACATGAAAATATCACGTGGAAGATTAATTTTGAAATAAAACTCAAAGTTAATTATTTCCAGTTGACGTAACTTAAACAACGTAACTTTTTGTTTCAAAATAATTCAGATAATCACTAGACTATGAAGTTATCGATTAGGTTTTCGCTACAAAAGCGGTATGAATGTAGAAGATAGTCATGTTGAAAACAATGTACTTATTCAACCCTCTTCACTAAGTCTTAAAGATAACTAACGTTATTTGTATTTATATAAATGTTATATTGAAGAAATAAGTAATTAAAAATCTGTTTTCAGAAAATCCCATTCAATATTCCGATTAACCGATAGAGATTTCAATTTCCTTTAGTCACGTGCGCGGGGATATCGGATCCCGCGGTTGGCTCAGTCGGTAATGAGCGAGCGGATGGCAATTTCACTAGATGAGCTTTTAGTTACAGGCGAAACACATTTTATGTCAATGTGCTTTTAATATGTCTACCTTGCTTGTCTCACGTGACTTAAAGGGGTCGCTGCATTTTATCGAGTGTCCTCGCTATTTCCTGTTTTTTTTTTGGTTCACGCGTTTGTGAGTACAAATAAAAATATTTGAACTTTTACATTATTTTTGACTGTTAGATAGATGATCTTCATTTCGTAATTGAATGTTTGGTTATATTTTATGAATTCGATATCTAATATTTAAATGTATTTGCTGAGAGATGAAAGTGGTAAATAAGATTCAATCATTTACCATACACTTCAACGAGCATATAATAACTATGCAACACTCAACCCGACACAGTGTTTACTCCCACTAATTTTCGTACACACAAATGTTATGGATCAGAATTTCAAACCCCTTTCATGAGAAATTTCTGTTGAAAAACGTAAACTTTAAAATACATTGACAGTCTAAAATAGACCAATGAGAATTAAACCAGATCTGATACAAATACAGTTATTTCTGTATTACATTAAAACAATAGTTTAATATTTAAGTATTTGGGGTGTAAGGGGTGTCGAGTAACATCTTAAGACTTGAGATACCCAAGCCAACCTCACCTGCACGTGGTGCACCCTGCTGAATAACGAACGAGGCAATGGCGCAAGCGGGGTGGTAGGGTTTTACAGCCCGACTGGGTCGCAACCACCATGTGTATGGCGAAAAATCCCGTGATAGTGATTCGCTTTTACGGGTCGCGTTTCGGGATCAGCCTGTGCATATCCTGCTTATTACAGGCCGGCATGATAGTGGCGTCCGGCGATGGACAGTGTGCCGCACTTCGCAACCAACTGCGATCGCCCCAGAGAAGATCCGGCCTCCTGCGCAAACTGCGGAGGGCCGCATACCTCGAATAACGCTCGCGCTTGCCCCGTTTTCCGCCGCGAGGCGCGCAACCGCACTGCGGGGACCGCCGCCCGGATCGGTGACGCCGGACGCGCAAAGGAGAACGCGAGCACTACGCCAGGCCTACGAAAACCCAGCACTGGAAGTTTCAAAAGTGAAGGCAGCAAGCAAACGTCGGAGGCTACCCAGCAGCCAGATCCGATGATAGGCGCCTCCCCCAGGATAGTTCGAAACGCGTTTCTCAAAACGCTAGCCTCTGCAGACGACGACGAAACAATCAACAGATGTTTGAAAGCCCTGTATGTGCTGCACAAGATAGATGGCCAGGCGCTTTCAACCGAAGATCCCATTACCACCGAGAAGACTCAGTCACCGAACCAACCCCGCCGCAAGGCGCGAAGAGACCCTCTGACCGTAGATCGGCACGAAACATAAAGTTGACACTCCCGCGCAAAGCGGGTGACGAATGATGCCAACGTGAGAGGATTCAACCCTGGTACGGACTCCCCGCACCCCCCTGACGGGAGGCGCGAGAAGATTTCGACGACGGACAGTGTGTCAATCGGAGGTCGCTATTATTTTTGGATTGTACTGTGCTTACCATCAGGCATAGTGCAGTCACTTTGCCGTGCTACAATAAAAAAAAGCATTAAATTTCTAAAAAAGCGTTACTACGAGTATATCAAAAAGCATTATTTTATTAGATTTTGCCTCGTTTGGTTTCTTAGATTTAATAAATTTTAAGTGCAATATAAGAACCAATATAAATATATATACTCAATTAAAAGACGCACACAAAAGATAGTTCTTAGTTAAGCAGATGGTGGTGTAAATGTAATTCACAACATCGTAAGATTTTTTTTTCCGAACTGACTACGCTATTGTGCTAGCAAGGTCTTAACAGCTTCACCGGACTACATGTAAAATCGTTTTATCGCATTTAATGATTATAACACAGTCATACAACATCTTTTTCCTAGGGAATTTAAATATACTAACTTTATTATCCTTGCGAAGTTCTAAATATATGATAGAAATATTGATACAACGACAAACAACATTATATTTACATAACATAAAAAAAAGATATTTATATTATAATAAATACATATAAATATACCAAGAAATTACTCGCCTAAATGCAAGGAAAAGAGATTTATAAAAGTTATTACTCAAGAATACACCAAGAGTACATTAAACAAAGTACTGAAGCGGGTCGTGCACAAATTCAATTTGTAAATTTCAACGAAATGTAAGTTTCAATTCTGACTTTTCCGTGCAGTGACGTTCATTAATGCCTTCAATCTTTTATTTAGTACTAAAAATCGCGCGTGACTTCTTGCGCATTAGTTACAAAATCAAATATAATAATATATTATCCATAGGTTGAACCTAGCATTCGATCGTGAAATATTTTTTTAAATTATATTTAAATAACATTCCAAAATACATGTTGGGAACATATTTACATACTGAATATAAATAGACATATAAATAAACAAACTCTACTTGTTTATAATAAGTACCTGGGCGACGGAGCCTAGCTCGGTTCTTTAAAAAAAAAATTAAATCAAAATAAACTTAAAAAGAACTGTTATGATGGCCTTATAAAATAAACATTTTTTTCCAAAGAAAAAAAAAATATTAAAAATATATCTCTTCTGCTGTCACTTTGATTCGAACTGGGGTTACACGGATTTTCGAAGCAAACGATTTTCATCTGAGCTATTTTTGTTTTGACAGCGCCGGCAAAATTTACCTTTATATTCTACCTATATTTTTTATTGCTTGAAAACTTAGTTAATAAAAGTTTTCTATGAATAACATCTAGCTAGATCGTTTTATCGTCCCCGAAACTACCTACATATTAAGTTTCACGGAAATAGATGACGCCTTTTCTGAGATCCTGAATATTTATAAATATAAGAATATACAAGAATTACTCATTTAAAGGTATTAGATAGATAGATAGATATGTAATAATATATGTTACTAATAGACAGTTTTTGACATATGATATAATTGTAACAAAATATTAGCAAAAAAAAAAACAAATACAATTAACCTATTAATTTAATATCAATAGAAAGATGAACAAAGGCATATATTTAACAGATAACTGAAAACCAAAAACTATACAGAATATAACAGAACAGTAATTTGAAATTTTTATAAATAAATTATTCTAAACCCTTGTATTGCATTAAAATACGTACCTCTGTACTCGACAGTGCGCTCAGTACAACGTAAAAATAATAAATACTATCATAAATTCAAGAATCGTTAGTCTTGGTTGTCGATTCAGCCCAAGGCTTGTTTGCAGACTTCAACATTAATGTAATAGCCAATTAGGCGAGCAATATACAGGAATATTCAATTTTACATGCTATACAACTCGAAAAGCTTTATTGTCGGGTTGAAGTCCACTTTTTTTTTTATATCATAAGAGTCAAACGAACAGATGGGTCACCTGATGTTAGGTGATCACCACCGTCCATAGACACTTGCAACACTAGGGGAGTCACAAGTGCGTTGCCAGCCTGTGTTTGAGAGGACGGCGGGGGGGACAGGAAGGGAAGGAGGAAGGGGAAGGGGAGGGTAGGTGGGTCTCCGGCTCTCTCACTGACCGAACGAAACGCAACAATGCAAGCACTGTTACTTCACGTCGGTTTTCTGTGAGAGGGTGGTGCTTCCCCGGACGAGCCGACCCATTCGTGCTGAAAACAATAATAGCTTTAGCTTGGCTCTACCACTACTAAAACTTCTCCAATTGACCGACTCATTATAATACACCTTATTAAGTGTACTTTAATATGCATTTTTCAATAACTTATATTGTTATTTCTGTGGTTAAATTGTTAGTTAAATATACTAAAGATTGCTAAAGTAAATTTGTAAATATTATTCTGGTATTAATTATATAAAAAAGTGTGTGTACTTGTATACGCGTTAGAAATTATATTTCTTTGGTGTAACAAGATAAAAATCTTTTCAATTTTATCATTCGCCTTATTCTTCGTTTGTAGAAAAAACGACACTAACAATAGAAAAAAGTATTTAATACATTGATAGTTTTAATCAAAGAAATACAAAGAAACAATATGTTGACTATACCTAACTTCAGGGTGTCGATGCTTCGTGACTGTATGCGCGCGCATCGTAAAAATTTACTTTCATCATTTTTCTCTAACGCACCAAAATAAGTATAACTTGAAAAACACTACGTATTTCATATTAAAATAATGAATATAATAGAGCATTTACACAAACAACAGTCGATTTATGATTTATATAATTAGCAAAATGTTATTAGTAAACAAACAAAGCATCTTAACAATTTTTGGGTTTGATTAAAATGCCATGACCAAAACCGCTAATTGTTTAATAATGTTTAAATAAAAGTCCATTCGGTATCCAACTTTTTCGTCTGTAAAACCTCTAGCGGCAAAGTTTTAATTAATTTTCATTGATTAAATTTACGCAAATTATGTGCGTTATTAGGCGGTCACATCTCTTGAAAATTTTAACTATTATTTCATTCTGAGACCGGAACCATGATACTTACTTATAATTAACTAGCCTCTGCCCACGACTTCGTTCGCGTTATGAATAGGAAAAAACATCCCGATTTTGAAATATATTTCATCTGTGCTCCGCTCCTATTGGTCTTAGCGTGATGATACATAGCCTATAACCATTCTCGATGAATGAGCTATATAACACTGAAAGAATAATTCAAATCGGACCAGTAGTTCCTGAGATTACCCCCTACTCACACACCTAATCACAACGTCACAAACTCACAAACTTTACCTCTTTATATTATTAGTATAGACTAGTATAGATAAGCAGGTATTTCATATATTTAGGTTGGTAATCAATTTCAATATGTAAATAATTTTATGTATGGAATGTCACAAAATATATATTGTCATAGCTCACGGGATATTAGATTTTATTATTAAACGAGCAATTCTTGTATATTTTTATATTTGTATATATTCATGATCTCGGAAACGGCGTCCTCTATTTCCGTGAAATTTAGTATGTACGTAGTGTCGGGGACGATAAATTGATTTAGCTAGATTTTATTCATAGAAAACGTTTTTTTTACTAAGATTTCAATCAAAAATGTTTTTAAAGAACCGAGCTAGGCTCGGTCGCCCAGGTACTTAGATTTTATTATAAATGCAAAGAGACTCGGCCAGAAAATTCAACATTATGCCGAAAATCAAACCTTATCAATTAGAGTTTGTTTATGCTATAGAGTATTATCACTCTTGTAATTCCACCCTTATCATTAATTTTATCGACGCCTTTTCACGATGCTACGTAAAGAAACGATATTATGCATTAAATTTCGCAAAATATGTACACTAACATATTCCAAGGGTAATTAAATTAAATTTCATCATATATGATAAGAAACTCTGTCAGATTTTCAACAATATGACGAATACCAAAACACTTATCTATCAGAGTTTGATTATCCAATGAAGATTATTACAACTCTTACAACTCTAACCTTACAATTGACTTTACAATGACTTTTTACCATGCTACATACATAAACAATGGCGTAGGACATTATTTTCTTTTGTTTCTTGCTGGTTGAACGTTAGTATAAGATTCCACTATTTTACAGCAAAAATAATGGAAAATTATGTAAAAATAATTATAGAAATTAGGCTGCTGGGATAATATATTCAAAGTTCGACAGCGGTATCTCTATTGAGTCAACTATATACTGTTACCTGTTCTAAAGTGGCAGTGTTCGGTCTGAAAGGTACGGTTCGGAACACAAACTTACAAACGAAGTTTTCCAGTAGTTCGTGAGAGTGAAAACAATTCTATCTTTGGGTCAACTTCGTCGTAATAATCGTTTAGTTGCTATATCATAATAGAGAAACATTTTATATCCTCCTTTTTCGCCTACGTGTTATATAAATATGGTTCGTATATATCCCTATATTTTTAATATCACTAACGTACAACTATATGTATTTATGTGATAAACTTTTATTAACAAGAAGCTCACATAGCATATACTATGAAACTAACAGCATATTAGCTGTTACCATGTACTAATTCATGATTTTTTTTTTGGAATATATGACTTTGGGATTAACTCCCTTAAATCACGCGAACGATGATAGTTCAGAAATTTATCCGATACGAAATATCTATAAGTTGTTGAGGTATGTATGCTTGGTACACATATATGTTTCAACAACTCATAACGTATGGAACTTAGGTTAGCTCAGATAGGTCGCGAATTGCACATATTAGGCAACAGCCCAAGCTGAGGTGTGCCGTGTACCCTTGAGCTAGTTGCCAAATAAAATCGGCTGAGTGCCTTATACGTTCGTCTTAGTAGTCCGGTGAAGTTGTTAAGACTTTGCTGGGTCAATAGCGTAGTCAGATCGAAAAAAGATGTTGCTGCAAATCTGGGAATATATAAATAAAATTGAAATATTTTGCGAAAATGTTTAATATTTATATACACGACCAAAACCACATATTGTAAAATGTTTTATACAATGAAATATTATACTAATTATTTATTTCATTTCAATGAAAATAAAAATTACCTATGCGAATTATGAAATTAAGCAAGCATAATTGTATGGAAACACGGGACTCGCTCCTTCATATTCCTCGCCACTTACACCAAATAAGTTCGGGTAAGCCCATTTCATTATATATTGGGCTTAGAAGTACCTCCTCTATTAAAATATTTACCGAAATATTTCATAATACGTACTAAAGTTATTAGTAATACATTATATACTTTGTGACTAGTTAGTTGGCAATCGCGTCATCGTCTGCGTAAATTAATAAATAAACGATATATTCTATGTACTGAGAATAAGAACATAATTACCAGAACGGTTACCCCACTTCTTCACGACAAGAAAACACATACACAGCAACTTAATATTAAACTGGCAGTGCCCGCGAACCCCGTTCCGCCTAAAGTATATTAAAATATACGTTTTCTTTTTTGCATAAAAACCTTCTCCTGACAATATCAAACACAACAAAAAAAGAATTAGCGAAATCGGTTCAGCTGTTCTCGAGATTTGCGCTTATCAACACATTCAGCGATTCATTTTTATATTATAGACTAGGCTACTGCGATATTTTTTAATAAATAAGGACCAAGTATCCCACGAAATAAAACGAAAAAACTATATAATCAATCTTTATCTAGTAGTTTTTGAGTGGTATACGCACAACGACATACATCTCACTTATTATAACAGTACCTGGGCGACCGAGCCTAGCTCGGTTCTTTAAAAAACATTTTTAAATTGAAATAAACTGTTAGGTTTGCCTCACAAAATCATCATTCTATACTAAAAAAAAATTATATACACTCCGATTCGAACTGGGGTTACATGATTTTCGAAGCAACCAATTTCCACCTCAGCTATTTTTGTTTTGATAGTGGTGACGAAATGTACATTCATATTCGAGCTATATTTTTTCATTGCCTGAAATCTCAGTTAAAAAAGTTTTCTATGAATAAAATCAATAGATCGTCCCTGAAACTACCTACATACTAAGTTTCACGGAAATACATGATGCCCTTTCCGAGATCCTGACTATATACAAATATAAAAATATACAAGAATTGCTCGTTTAAAGGTATTAGATATAAATACTTCTATCCTTTCCAATCTGTTATCTGTTAATCTGTATAAGTGTATGATCACATATTTTTACGCTATCGAGAATATTCGATCCCCTTATCAGACACATAGTTAACCATTTATCGAATAGAGCAGATAGAAGCCTTCGTTAATGTTAATTTCCTTAATAGGCACCTTATAGTCAGATGAAGCAATGGTTTGCAAACATCCCCTCAGTAAACTGTTATACCGGAAACTCATTACCGCCCAAACCGACCGAGAAATCTTATAATCTTTCCCTTCAAAATTGGAAATCTTTGAATAATTGAATATTAAAATTATGAAACCGGTATTAGTCCGCGGGAAACAATTTTCATTTTACAACGAATCAAACCTTTTTTATACTGAGCAATGAAAGCGCCACGAAAATACAATCAGAAATGAGAATATTAATATATCTGAAATGTATTACGGATTCAGGTAAATAGGTAATACGGACTGTTTTTAAATTAAAAAGCAGTCTATGTCGCGTTTTCTTTAAATTGAATGTAAAATATATGGTTCCCTCTCTTCGTAAGTCGCCGTTGGACACTTTCCAGTGGCCAATTTTTATCTCAAGTTACATCTATCTCAACTTACTTTAGAATTTATTTATGATTTAATGTTTGTAGACTTGTTTCATGCCAACGTATCAAAAGGTTATAGTACGTTTTAAGATGGTTTACGGTATTTATATATTTATACCGTGTTATTACAAAAAAATTAAATACGTATTGAATTCTTACTTAAAAAAATTTGATCACAAAAGAGTGTCTTACCCTTGTTTACAGATGAACATTATTTACACTGAAGTATTCTCTAACACTTATTTAAGTTAACAGATCTTTTTTTTTATATTAGCCAGCAGAACACATTTCATTGGTATAATTGTTTTGGAATAAATAAATAAATCAGACTTTTTTAGAGATTCACAAGTAAACCATAACTACTACTATGTGACACTATTGACATCTGACACCAGATTAGATCCCCCTCGGCAGCGGCTTAAACCTAGGTCCGTTCCCTCGGCATGGAACGAGCTAGAGATGCTTGGACACGCTTTTGTATTGTAAACATGATTTCGACTAGATTTAAAATTTTAGGCACGGCTTTGTAAAACTCGTGTTATACCCGTGTTCATTTTTGTTTTTGTAACAAGACCGATAATGTTTATTTAACATTAGAGTTAACTGTGACTTAAGTTTTATTTTAAATTCTGGTGTTATACTACATTTGTTTTCAGATTATCCACAAATAAACTCAATCATCTTATTTTGTACGCCGTCTCGTTTGGGAAAAAAAACTCGTAAAACAACTAAACCCTGGTTCCTGGTGTACTTTTATGCCTATTGTCTCTTTACGATTAAAATTTACTTGAAGCGAGGGAGTTTTAAAACGAGATCCCAAACTTGTGCATCATAGTCCGAAACCAAATTGGAAAGTACGGATTAGAATAGTGTTGTGTATATATCGATATTATGAAAGGAATAAAAAGAAAGTATTTATTTTTCAGTATTCAGAATGATAATATTACAAGGCTATGACGAATATTGAGGTATGTACCTTAAAAAAATTTAATGCACAATATCTTATACTTACACTAGGGCTTTACTGAGTAAATTTTCCCGTGTTTTTAATAAAATTCAGTTATTCAGTCTATACTAATATTATAAAGAGGTAAAGTTAGTGAGTTTGTGACGTTGTAGGGGGTAATCTTAGGAACTACTGATCCAATTTGAAAAATTATTTCAATGTTATATAGCTCATTTGTCGAGGAAAATTATAGGCTATATATCATCAAGCTAAGACCAATAGGAGCAGAGTACTAATGAAGAATGTTTCAAAATCGGGTTTCTGTTCGTTTTGAGAGCTTCCGCTGCGTGTTAGCGTTAGCCCAAAGTAACTATTTGACGCACTCGAAGTCGCGGACAGAAGCTGGTGTAAAATAAAATGTACTTTTTATGTATACACTGACTCTTTTCTTCGAAGTTTTGCGTATATCAAATATGAAACAGAGTTACTAAAATTAATATTCCGAACGATGGCTAACAAAGGAAACAACGCCCACAACTTTTTGTCCTTTAAATGTATTTATTAAAAAAAATGAATATTAATATACAAGACTGTTCGTATGTATTCTCTTTTGGAGAGCGGCCAACAGTTCGCAAGTTGGTAATATTTTTTAAATTCAATTTAGTTGAAGCCACAGTGCTGTATCCAGTCGGCTTAATGTACACCTGGTGAACATTTAAATGAGATACTACGGGACTATTTTCTTATTTATGTCGGACTTTATTACCTTAGAAACCTCTCCACTCATAGAAGTTGACCTGAATAAGTTGTAATGTCCGAAGAAAAGATTTTTGATCAATAAATAATAATGTTTCTTTTCTGTTTTCTTTACGAGTCTTTATTAATGTTCATATCAGGCCTATAATGATTAAAATTCAAATCTTTCGTACACTTTCTTTCATAAAAGAAAATCCAATTATTTTATATAACATATTAGCAATTTCGTTAATAACATTCTATGAAACATACCGATATATAGATCACTAGCCCATGCCCGCGACTTCGTTCAAGTAGAATAAATACCTTGGGGTAACGCTAAGAAGAGGAAGAAAAACCTCGATTTTTAAATATTCTTCATTGGTGATCCGCTCTTATTGGGCTTAGCGTGATGATATATAGCCTATAACTGTTCTCGATAAATGAGCTATATAGCATTGAAAAGCAATTTTCAAATCGGACCAGTAGTTCCTGAGATTACTCCTACAACGCCCGAACGTCACAAACTCACAAACGTTACCTCTTTATAATATTAGTACAGATTAATTTTGATGTCTACTAAATAAGTATGTTAAATGAAATTTGTTTTTAACCGAAAGCACTAAATTATTAAAACGATAGATGAAGAGCAGACAGATTATGTTGGCAATTTCTTTCTGATCTTATCAGGCTTACTAATATTGCTACGGCTGTAGCGCAAGCAATTGTAAAAGACGAGTTAAATAGGCCACAAACATGATGGCAAATGGAGCACAAACATGATAACAGATGGGGTAAGGCAGTACCAAAGTGGAAACACAAAACTGATCATAAGAGCGTAAGCAGAACGCTAATAAGATGGGTATGCAATACAGTGAAAATAGTGGGACGAACTTGGAGGAGGGATGGCGTGTAATGTATGAGACCTACAGACAACGTTAGGTGAAAACAGTTCCAAGAAGGAGAAATGTTGCGTTGTAAAATATACTTTCGTATTTTATTGGTAGTGATTATACAATCATTACTTTTTTGAATATAATAATACTATTACAATTAGTTTTTCAAGTAACTATGCAAAGCGCGCTGGTATTAAAATAAAGTTAATAAAACAGACCATTCATGGCATATAAAGGCCACGGAATAATCCTTTAATAACGTGCGGGCGCATCCGTGGCTTCATTAGAACCGTTAAGCCTTCACCTGCAGTAACGTTCTGTGTTACTATGTTTTAAAAAACTTTATACCCTATACAAATACCTTCATTTTCTATAATCCATTCAGTACATAATTGTTATAGTTGTTTCTAATTTTTTTTCTAAGAATTTATACTATACTAGTGAGCGCCCAGTGGTTGACATTCGACCATAGTTCATTGATTTTTTTAAAGTTTGAACTTTATTAAGGATCTTTTGTTTTGACAAAGGTATACTTGTATGGTCAAAGATTTTCATTAGAAATTCATCATCAATTGTATAATTGTTACACCAAGTTTAACTGTATCACTGTAACCGCGGAGATCTATCTAATCATGGATTACTTATATGAGCAACCAAATTTTCTTATTTTAATTTTATTAAGTATTTTTGCTCATTTTTTTATTGAATCATCATTTCAAGTGGCTTGATCAAAAACAATTAATTACTAAACATTAAAATATTGACATTGACTTTGGTAATATTCCTTTACTTTTATGGCAACATGAAGTAAAAGCAGTTCTGTCACCTAAAATTTTTACACTCAATAAATTTACCAAATATAAATTATTTGTCAATTAATTGGTAGTATATTATTTTATTATAAAACTAACCTACAATTTGATCGGTTGATTTCCAAGGGCATGCAACGTCGGTTATGTTAAAAATATTGAAAAGATAATTGGAACGTAAGAGTAAAATGACAGATGACTTTGTCAAAACGTCTTTTTTATTTACATGTGTGTGTAAATGTTGTGTAAAATTCAAGCAGTAGTGTGAAAAATGTATATTTTAATTAATCTAATATGTTTATAATGCATTTTATATAAAATAAATAACTTTCTCCACTTCTCTTCCATGTAAACTTTAAGGTGAACTTGAAGGTAAGGGGGAAAAAGTAAATTTAAGGTGATTTAAATCCATATATATTAGAAAACAAATCTTTCTCTGTTTTTGAAGAATTGTCACACTAACTGTCAGTAATTGTAATGAACATATTTTAATCATAACAAACTGTGCGTACATAAGTAAGTTAAGAAATAATGGAATAAAATTATGTAGATACTTGTTTAGTTACCGATAAAGCCTTCGTTCAACTTCAAGCACCGCAGTGCTTAGCGTTACAATGTTTACTAAAATAGTTAACAACGTCTTAGGATGAAATCTTCATAACAAACACGACTAAAATAGACAGCAAACATCAATTCTAATAATAGCAATAATGTTATGAAAACAATACTCATTAACTGAACGAGTCTCACCCTCATTACAACTGTATAGGGTCGCAGTTTTTTTTTTTTTTTTTGAAATGTCTACGCTATTGACCCAGCAAGGTCTTAACAGCTTCACCGGACTACAAGGATCGCAGTTCGCGCGAATGTCATGGACATCAAGTTAATTTACATATGATTTCTGCTATAGTCCACAATAATGGGAACGTAGTTAAAAACTTGCCCTGCCCTATTAAAAAACTTAATCGAGATTTCTTGTAAAATAAATTATCAAAAAAGCTTAATAGGAACTGAATGTTTGTTATAAAATTATGTTTCTTTTGCTGATTTTTTTTTTCGAACTGACTACGCTATTCGCCCAGCAAGAACTTAACAGCTTCACCGGAATACACCTTTTGCTGAAGCTATTGGATATCGATAAGCTCAGAAAGTTTTTATTTTGCTTGTTGTAATTAAAGTACAAAATCCTTCAACTGGTATCTAGAAATGGGGTGATTGATAGGGTAATGAAATAATCATAGATTAATTATATTTTAAGAACGTTTTCTAATCTAAATTATTTTTGTAATGGATAATTGTCTCTTATTTTAAATTTCTGGCCTTATTCTTTGGTTCTAATGTTTTGTAAATTCATATCAAGATTTTTTTTGCTTCATGCGTCATATATGCTATTACTGGTAATTTACCAATATAATGCGGCAACTTTCTTTAAATTCAAAAAATAGTTAAAAGAAATTTAGAAGAAACAAAAATGTTAAAACCTGTGAAGAAAAGAGTTGAGAAAGCTTTTAACTAAGAAATGTGAATACAACATTTTGTTATTTAGTCAGATTAAAGTAAATTCGATAAATAGAAGAATCAAAATAACAAGATTAATTACAGCAACTCTTTGACGTACCCGAGAACAGTTAATTTATTTTTAGAGTTGAAACATTTCTCATAGCTCCATCGTAGCTAGCGACAATAAAAGAGCTTAACAAGTTAGGTGTTAATACGATTCACTTTTATTAAAGTTGTGTTGTTGTTTGCTTGCCGCCGCGAGCTCGGTCGCAACAGATATTAGTGTCAGACTCGAATGTCATAATGGAAATTATTTTGCTTTCACTTACAATTTCAACGTCAAAATTTATTCGCAGCTATCACTAAGTCACCCTAATCCTTTAACAGGTTATTTGTCATTTTAGCAAACGAAATTTCACGTCTACAATTATAATTTTGTATGCTGTATTTGATATTAATAGCAGTAAGATTTACATAATAAAATTTAATTTATTATTTTTGTGCCGAATTATTACAGTTTTATCTAATATTAGTAGTGACATATTATAATTCAAAGTCCTCTGCCACGTCTGTCTGTCTGTTTGTACATGATAAACTAAAAACTGAGCGGATTTTCAAGTGTTTTTCACCAGTATATAAAATGATTAATGACAACGCTTGAGGTATATAATTTGTCAAGATTTATTTTATAATTAGGGCAGAATAACGTCCATCGGGCCCGCTAATATATCTTATAGTAATTATTGTAATATGATTTTCAGAAATAAATTCGATGGTTATAACTTTATAAGTAATAAATCAGCAATAATTATAACGAATTAAAAGCTAAATAATAAGAATATTGATTTAAGTTGAAAATAGAAACAAATGAGTTACTGTGTTTAGTGGAATATATTCACCTGTCAATTACGTGAACGAAAACAAACTATGTTGAACTCTGTTTCATTGGTTAACCCTTCCAGAAATTATGCAATAATGACATAAACTAATATTATTAACGTACAAGGATAAGTACCTGGGCGACCGAGCCTAGCTCGGTTTTTTAAAAACATTTTTAATTTAAATTAAACTGTTAGGTTTGCCCCTTAAAAATAAAAAAAATACCAAAATAAAAATTTCAAAAGTATATCTCTTCTGCAGTCATTGGAACTGGGGTTACACGGATTTTCAAAGCAACCGATTTCCATTTGAGCTATTTTTGTTTTGACAGCGCCAGCGAAATTTACCTTTATATTCTAGTATTATATTTTTTTATTGCCTAAAAACTTAGTTAAAAAAGTTTTCTATGAATAAGATCTATCTAGATCTATTTATCATCCCCGAAACTATCTACATACTAAGTTTCATGGAAATAGATGACGCCATTTCCGAGATCCTGAATATATACAAATATAAAAATACACAAGAATTGCTTATTTAAAGAATGAATATGCTTATGCTTGAATTTTTTTTATTATTTCTATGGAATTCTACTGAATTGCGAGAATCTGCTTGAATATAATCAATATTAAATGAACTATAAAGAATCGATACTCATGGTGTTTCAACAGCTAAAACGTTTTGAATACAACACAATAGCCAAGTTCAGATACGACTGAAGTTTGTCTAGGACGTGAAGTCATTCACTTCCATCAATCCCTTGCTTCCATTATTTGTTTATAGGTCCAATACCAGAAGGTAATATCTGCCTTAGGTAACAGTTGATTTTCGACTCTCAACAGTCATTGTCAAAGATAAGCTTTCAGATTACAACAAAATTTATAACCGCTATCAAACGTACAGATTTTAGGTATTGGAGACCAATCACTCGGTAACTTCCAAGAGAGACCATCAATTTAACAAAGGAGTAAACGGAACATTTATCCTGGAAAGTTCCCCTCCGACTGTTATACGAGTCAAGGACCAATATTAATTACACAAAATTCACAACTTACAAATGCATAAATAATAGTTTATGTTATTATGGATAGTGGAAATTATAAATTACAAATAAACATAAAAAAAATGTATTTTAATTATAATATATTGTAACTTATCATTGTACGTTTTATTGTGTTAACGCTTTCAAAAATTCCTGGTAACAATTAAGTATTAAATATAGAATCTGAACAAAAATAAGTTAATCCAATTCAAAACACTTTTTGTATTAATTTATCTTGTATGTTTGTTATCTCTATAAGATTTAAAAATAAAATTATTTGCTCAAACTCCTCACAATTCCCGGTAATAATTAAACATTAAATATAGAATTTGTAAAAAAATAAGTTTATCCAATTCAAAACACTTTTTGTAGTTATTTATCTTGTATTTTTGTTATTTCTATAAGAATTAGAAATAAAAATGATTACTTGAAATCGAAACGAAGTTACGTAACCATAGAAAATAAGTGGAAGAAATTCTTATTTTGTTTTTTTTTTCTAAACTTGTTTACACAAAAGGATCATTTGGAATTGGTAAAAGAAATGAAGAGAGGGCTGATCACAATTTGATACGATTCAGTACCCACTCCTTTGACGTGTTGCATGAGCGTAATGTTATGTTGATATCGTAATCAGAATAACGTTTATTTAATAAATCAAAGTGCAAACTGACTTAATATTAATCTAACTAAGATAAATTTTATATAAATCTGAAACTCTATACAACAACTATAACGTACGTTTGTAGGTGGTAGAGCTACGCTGAAGCTATTACAGGTTTTAACATGAATAGGTCGGCTCGTCCGGTGTAGTTCCAGCGACCTACAGAATATCTACGTGAAGTAATAGTGCTTGCATTGTTGCGTTTCATTCGGTCAGCGTGAACGCCGGAGGACCACCCCCCTGCCCTTCTCCAAACACAGGCTGGCAACGCACTTGCGTCTCCCCTGGGGTTGCCAGTGTCTATAGACGGTGGTGATCACTTAACATCAGATGACGTGTCTGTTCTTTTGACTCCTATGACATAAAAAAAATCCGTCGTCTATCATTTTATTAGACATTAACAATATAAGATTTATTATTAATACAATATTATACAAGTTGAGCATAAAATATATGAAAAATAATTAGAACGTAAACGATATTGTACGTAAGCAAAATTAATTAGTTAATTTATTGATAAAATACTTCATTTTTAAAACATATTCCCTGTCGTAGGTATTAATTTGTGGGCTCACCTCGGGTGAGGGCACTCGCTGAAAGGTATTACGAAAATTTAATTGAAGTTTTGATTAAGCACTATCGCACATGCAGGCTCGACGGTCACGACACGTAGCGAACATCATTTAAAAATACATGAGCTGTATTTCACACTAAAATTGTTATAAAACGCTCATATCATGATGTTTAAAGGTTATCACTGGTGTGACGCTGTTATTTGATGTTTTTTCTAAGATTATTATGTACTAGCTGTACCCGCAGATCCGCACGCGTTTTTTTAAATTGTATTAAAGAATTATAAAATTGTGAGACTATGTACAATTACAGAAATGCTCTTTAAAAACAATTGTAAGTACGACACGCACAACACTTACAGTAACATGTACCTACGTTAGATATCAAAATAAAAAAAAAACACTTTATTCAGTTTAGGCCCTAATAAGGCACTTATATAAACACTAACAGCGTGCCAAATGAGGTTTACCATCAGCAACATATTTGGAATTTTAACCTACCATACAACTACCTTAGTGCTCACTTACACTGTATAAGGAACTAATGAAACAATGTCTTAAATATTATTATAAAGATTTACATTACATTCAATATACATTGTAATTAAGATATTGCGATTATACAAAAAATAAACACTTGTCTATTCCGCAAGAAATTGTATTATGGACTGTTTACGTAATAAGTTTATGATCTAAGATCTTATTAGGAACGCCACTTCTATGATTACAGTTACCAATAATTATAATGTTGAATTGTAATGAATACGCTGATAATTATCTATCAAATTTAAAATAAAGAATGAGTTAAAATCTAGTTGTAGTCGCGGGTAACTGTTACTCTATAACAGAATAACCTGAATTACTTTTTATAAGGGTCGCTATCTACCAGTAAAAGTCCCGTGAAAATCAGTCTAAACGTTTTAGTGATAGTACAGCGGGCGAAGCCACGGTTAACAGCTAGCCTAAATTAAAATAAATTAAATGACTTTTTATAGGGCCCGCTATCTGCCTGTGAAAATCCCGTGAAAATCGGTCTAACCATTTTGGGGAAAAGACTGTGGGTGCAGCCACGGTTAACAGCTAGTAGAAACTAAAATTGCCTAAATAACTTTTTATAAAATCAGCTATCTGCCAATGAAAGTTTCGGGAACATCGGTCTAACCGTTTTGGAAATAGTACTACGGCCGAAATCAAGATTAACAGCTGGCCTAAATTAAAATAGACTAAATTACTTGTTATGATGTCCTCTATCTGTTGGTAAAAGTTCTGTGAAAATCGGTCCAATCGTTTTGGAGATAGACAATTGATAGATAGATAGATATTGCAGACAAAGCCGCGGTTAATACTTAGTTTAATTTAGAACAGCCTATGTTACCCGCTGTAATTTCAGCTATCTGCCAGTGAAATTACCGTCAAAAATCGGTCAAGCCGTTTCGGAGATTACTCGGAACAAACAAACAGACAGATAGACAGACCGACAAAAAATTTTAAAATTGCATTTATTTATCAAAAGCGTGTACACTTTCATACTCAATCAGTAAAAAAAATATTGATATTACATACAGACACATCATCTTTATTATATGTATAGATAATATAATATGATTTACTTGTTAGATACATTATGTCTGCCTGTGTTTCATTATATAAACACAATATTTGTAGATAGAATAAAAATATTTACAACTCGTAAAAAAGCCTACAGAATATAATAAGAGTGGCATAGTTTTCAATTAGAGTTCTTGTTAAAAGAGCCAGCTGCAGTTTATTTTTTCATTCGTATAAATGATCTCGGTGGGAAAGTTTGTTAATACTAATAAACGGGTCGGTGAAGGCGCCAACTCTTCGCGTTTCTCGCCATTTGTCTCCAGTGGTAACGAGCACCGACTAATGGGGTCCCGGCCGAACCAAAGTAATTTAGAAAAACGATTCTTAAGATAGACGACTTCTCCGTTTTATTTACTCCTAAGATACTTGGCTACTATATTTTCGAAATAACAATAGTGATGCAGCCGTTTGTTTGTAATTAGGTACAATTCCCGTTAATACGTCTATTTTAAAGTGTTTATTTTAAAAATAATCCTACATATAAACTTCATATACAGGAGCAATATATATTGTCGTCAATACTTAAATATATAATTAGTTTAGTTTAGCCTGGATCGGTATAAAATTTATTATTTATGTAGCGAGAATTGTCAAGTATCTCAAGAATTTGTAAAAGGCCCGTAGATTTAATTATTCGTAATATTCCAAATATTTGGTTTTAAAAGTGAACATGACAAATACAAAAGAATAAAATATCTATGTACAAATCTACATATATTGGTTTGTAATTAAAACATCTCTTTCAACATAAGTAGTTAAAAAAAAATCACTATTGGTTTTATTGGTCCAAGCACAAACATCCTTAGACAGATAGGTAGTTTACTTAGGATCCCGATCAAGTATATGAATGAACCGACTGCCAGATTAACCACTTAACTACCGTGTATTGAGGCATTGATTCGTATTATGTTTCTTGTTACTGAAGTATTTCTTTTACCCCAAATTCACCGACACGCTTCTTTAAGATTATTGTTGGGTTTATTTCTTATCTTTACGATATATTATACATACAGAAGAAAACAAATGTGTGCAAAATATACATTGCTTATAAAATTTCTTTAGCATTTTGTAGTGCTTAATAAATTCGGTGTTTGTTAAAACTTTAATAGCATTTGTCTGAAATAAAGATATTATGATATTTTATTGGATAAGAACCGAGAAAAGATGTAAATTAAAAAAAGTCGTTCGAAATCTATGCGGTAGTTTTTACTTGATTTTTGCAAAATGGTAGACATCTATAAATTGATTGATTCATGCCTTATACCAATTCAGTGCTGTAATTGGGAATCGAGTAATTCAATTTTAGATATAAATGTACAATAAAATAGGGTTAATAAAGTGGACTATATTTTTCAATATGTAATACGTAGTATCTTTAATCACATTTGTAAGACATACTAGAATAATCTGTATGTTGACGTTGTTCCATATAATAATTCACGAATAAGGAATATTTAATACGTTACTCATAATAAGCAATGTCTTATAATAGACTTAAGTTGATTTTTACTTTTTTAACGACTTATGAGTTATTGACTAGATAAATACCGTAGACCATAATTTGTTAAGCTTATAATAATAATAAATAGGAATTCTATCATGTGTGGAAGATATCACCAGAATCTTCACTTCAGCTAACTATGCTTTGGCGATTTTAAGCATTGAAAGATCTGTAGCCGTATATTTTAATTTCAAAAAAGGCCGGCAACGCACTCGCTACTGTGTTGCTAGTGTGTCTAGGCGGCGGTGATCGCTTGCCATCAGGTGGCCCGCAAGATCATTTACCCCCCTATAATATAAAAAAAATCACGTACGGTGGTAATCATTTATTATTTGAAATTTATATTATCAACAAATTGTACGTTGATAATATAATAGCAAGCACCTATTTGAGGCACGAGTAATTATTGTTTTGAGGTCTACACAATGTCTTAAGAGTCAACAACTACATGCTGTTGTGATACCCTGTACCTATATTGGAAAAAAGAATCGTTCGCAAAGAATAAGGTCCAGTTAAATATTGAGTATTTAGTTTCTTTTTTTTCTCTCGAAATGTCTACGCTATTGGCCTTGCAAAGTCTTAACAGCTTCACCGGACTACTTACTACTGTTCAATTTCGATATACCTAATATTCTGATTTTATTAAATACTAGTTTTATACGTTAACAATACGCAACTATCATAGATAGTTATATAAGTACAAAAAACTCTCAAGACAATGTGATTTCTTAATTTTTGATAAGGTAATAAAATATTTAAAATATTAAAATAACAGCAAATCATATCAGATTAATTCATTAAACTTCATAGCATAGGTTAAATACTAAATTACATATATAAAATACTATATATATATAACCCTGCATTGCAAAGTTATAATTACTACATTGCTCTCGAGTAACAAGAACGTCAGAATAAAAAAAACCCGATTGCAAAAGCACTTAACGGGAAAGCTCTATAATCCATTGTTGAATTTGTTTGAACAGTGTGAAATGCACTTCGGAAAGGTTTTCTGTTTGATAACTATTCAATCAAATAACAATATATTTTACTATACTATAAATATTTATTTTATTTTATTATATACTGCCGATGGAAACACACCAACGACTAAAATATGTTTAAGTCAAAATTTATATTCTACTTGCTTTTGCTTTTGGATTCGCTCACGTTAATGCAGATTTGATCCTTTCCTTGGGAACACTACATTATATGTGGATTTTTTTTTCGAACTGACTACGCTATTGTCTTAGCAAGTTCTTAATAGCTTCACCGGACCACAATTTTTTTTGGATTGAAGCTAGCCCATGTCCTTTTTTGTATCCCTGAGAACATACCAAGTCAAAGTAAGGAAATGATACAAACTAGCTTATTTTTGCATTTGTAATATTAGTTGCGATTCACAGACATATACTCATTACATAGTTATATAGCCTATAATATACATTTTTTTATATTATAGGAGACAGACGAACAGGTGGATCACCTGAAGTTAAGTGGTCACCACCGTCCATAGACACATGCAGCACCAGGGGAGTCGCAGGTGCGTTTTCAACCTGTGTTGGGGGGAGGGGGGAGGTAAGAGGGAGAGGAAGGATGAGAAGAAGTGGGCCTCCGGCGCTCTTACTGGTCGAATGAAACATAACAATGCAAGCACTATTACTTCACGTCGGTGTTTCTGTGAGAGAGTGGTACTACCTCAGGCGAGCCGACCCATTCATGCTGAAGTTAGTAATAGCTTTAGCGTGGCTCTACCACCTTCAATTTTCTGATTAAAACGTATCTAATAATCTTATGAGTCAATCATAATATATTAGAGAGTTCGTGTAACCATTAAATGTGAAGTACAGAAATACACACACTGGAGTAATTTTGCATTTCTTTTGATCAGTCAGACGAAAGTACTATGGAACCTGCGTTTACAATTCTTATGTTATTGAATATCATTTCTCTTTATTTCAGTTTTCGTTGGACGTTTGGTTCTTTCTATTGCCGAGTCAACGAGGTATGTACCATTTAACTAAATAACGCTAGTGGGAAAACCATACGCTCTTTATTAAAGGTTTTTGATACGAACGGAAAAATCCTTTTGAACTGCAAGCCATTATAGTAACGAGTATTTTAGGAAGCAATTTAACAAATCAGTTCATTTAATGTCACTAAAGACTTTTACAGCATATTCTATTATTAACTGTATTATTAACATTTTTTGTTTCCAACCTTAATTAAAAAAAACATTCCCGTCTTTAGTAATTTGGGCTGAGCGATTATGAGATAGTTTTGTACAAACTTGATATGTATATTCTAGTTTGCAGTAGTAACGTGTTATTAGTTAATTTTTTGTAATTTTCTACATACAATTTATTTAAATAATAAACAATTCAGACGAAGTTGCGTTTGCTAGATTATTGAACTATATATATGATATTATTGCTGCATTGTAACCAAAAGTATCTTTGAATCAAGGGTACGTTCGTAATAAAATTTTAGTTTCTTGATACATTAAATTGTCTTCATACAAAGGCCATTATTAAAAAAATATAGTACCCAGATACCAGATTAGGGCTCCCTCGGCAGCGGCTCAAGCCTGGGTCCGTTCCCTCGGCGTGGAGCCCTTGAGTGCGCTGCTCGCGCGATACAGAGACACAAAATCTTACATCGCTGCAACAACATTACACATACCACCCCCACACACGTGCACGATACACGCTTACACATGAAAGTGGAAGGGTTTTGTTTCTTTCCCTTATCGAACTGAAATAGTTTAGAAAATTATTTGATACGAAATATATATAGGAGTTGTTGAGGAATGTATGCTTGGTACACATATATGTTCCAACAACTCATATATGTATGAATAGTTAGCCTAGGTCAGCTCAGATTGTGAATGGCACATATCAGGCAACAGCCCAAGCCGAGGTGTGCCGTGCACCCTGAGCTAGTTGTCAAATAAAATCGGCTGAGTACCCTAAACGCTCACCTTAGTAGTCCGGTGAAGCTGTTAAGACCTTGCTGGGTCAATAGCGTAGTCATTTCGAGAAAAACAAAAAAAAAGTACCCAGATACACATCAACATTTTCAAGCCAGATAAAAATAATAACTTCAATTATGTCTCGCTTTCCGAACTACGAAACGGCAATGATACTGAAGCTACATCATTAAAATACTGAAAGGAGAAACCTCAGTTTCACAAATATTAAGCACATTTTAGTGCAAAACGATACTAAAGCGCACCGACATTGTACACAAAGGAGAGTACAAAGTTTGTTATGTTCAAACTTATATCCACAAGGACGCATACGGTGACACTAAACCCCACTTACCTCGATGTTACTTTGCCCCTAAAATAACTACAAGGGTCACCTAACAGCTATTTGTTATTTTATTTAATACATTTATAGCGTAAATTTATGTTGACCATATTAATATATTACGAAAAATTAATATGCTTGTACACTCATTCCATGAACATGCTCGTTCTAGTATTGTTGCTAACATAATAAATGCATCCTACACTTTATTATCATTTGAAAATAATAATCAGGGTTGAATTTGTTATCGACATAGAAGCTAAAAATAATCCTTTTACATTTTTTGTCTATCTGTCTGCTTGTCCCTGTGAACACGTATCACTCTGAAAGTATAACCAATGTGATAACTAATTTTACAAGGTTACATCTAGGATACTTTTTGACCCATAAAACGCAAGGGGTTTTCTAGGATAACGGAGGAAAGACAAAAGAATGTATTTAATGGGATTTTTAATGGATTTTGGTAAATCTTTGTCCTGTATATAACAGATAGGTTTGCTAAAAATGTAAGCTATAATCTTCTCCTTTTTTTTACTTTACCGTCAATATACCTACATATATTTTAAGTATATATTTTATTTAAGTGTATATTTTAATTGAACCCGGTAGGTGATGCTGCGAATAGGTTCTAAGCTTATTTTAAAAGATTTCTCACATACCAACTGGGTATATGTTTGAGTGAGTCCCTGGATAGTTATAAGTAGTCCAGTGAAGCTGTTAAGACCTTGTTAGGGCAATAGCGTAGTCAGTTCGAGAAAAAAAAACCCTGGATAGTTTGGATTCTCAATTGGAAGCTGTAGGTGTCGCTGCAATCAAGTTTTAGGTTTATTAAAATTTTTCGTGTTTAAAAATACAGTTGAAACCGATGATAACCGGTTTAGTGCAGACGAAGTTACACGGGTCAACTAGTGTTGTTTTAAACTTATGTTGCAAAAATCTGTATATGTCAATAATAGGTGTTGTGCATTATTTAAAGTATAATATAAGGAATTTTCATGCATAACTGAGCACTTTTAAACCGGGGACCACTTTAGAATTGTGTTGATTTTGCAAAAATTTTGCTAAAAAATGCATTATCAGCACGTTGAACAATTTAAAAAAATAAGAATTTTATTCGGTGGGAAAAAAACATTAGTTTGCGTCACTGGTAACCTCGATACACTCGTGAAGCGTCATTGATGACTTCAACATGATCGTGACGTATTACGCTTGTGCTTGACATCGTATAAACTTCACTGTATCATATGCGTGTTTGAATTTTCGCATCTGTAAATCTTGTAACTTCGCGTCTCGTTAAGATAATAAACAACGCAGAAAAAGTCGCGGGTATCAGCTATTAGAAGAAAATTTTCTTGGTTAGCTCTTAAATTTTTCATAAAAACATAAATAAACATTTATTAGGTGATGAATATGTTCAAAATACTTATGAAATGTTATTAAATAAAAACTATTTTGATATCAGTATTGTAGTGAAAATTTCAGCTCAATCCTACACTACAATTAAACCGGAGGAGGTTTAATTGGCGTGAAAATAACGATGTAATTGATATTTACGCGTTCTTGAAAACAGAGACTCTTAATTTATTTAAAATATATAAACGTAATCATATTCAAGTTTTCCAATTAAATTTGATAGTCGTAATTGTATCTGTTATAGTAAATATCTTCATTAAACAGAACTATGATAATATCTCCTAAGTTTAACGGAAACGTTTTAGAAATATTTTTATAGTTATATGTTATTTTAGGCTAAGAATTTAACTTTAAATAAACTGCTTATTTTCACAGGAGGTTATTTAGATAACTCTCATATTTTTGATGCTTCATAAATCTTTACATATATGTATAAACCGCTAAATATTAAACGCAATCATGACTGTTTTGAAGTTACGTTCACTCGATTTCTTTTCTATATTCTTTTTGAAGGCCTCATCTGATCCGAATATATATAATTTGAGATTTTTTATAATGATTTACAATAGAACTTCGGTAAATTGAACTTCGATAAGTTGAAAACCTGTTTAATTAGAAAGCTAAATTCTCTTGTCTTTATACTTTCATAACTTCATTATATTCAATATGAGCCTTGAAATAATGAATGTTTCTCTACAAGCCATTTTAGAATACATGTTACCTCCATAGCTAACAAAATACACATTTCCTCTCTTCTACCTCTACGACTTAGTTATTTTAAATTAATATCCCTTATAACTCGCTGAAAAGATTAAGAAGGTACCTACTTTAATAATATTGCGGACAATATGTACTTAGTCTCTTAAAAGTAATCTTTACTTTGATAAAAAGTAACCTTTGTAAAAAGAATTTGCTTTACTCCACCTCTGTACGTCTAAATTAGGTAGGACATAATCTAAAGCCCTGAAAATCAAATATTTGGTCACGAAAAAGTTCTTAAATTAAGCTCTTTATGACTTGAAACCTTCATACCTAATTTTTTTTCGCGTCTCTTAAAGTTCAAAGAGTTTTTTTCTGTAGTTTAATTGTTGCCATTTCTGGATATCAAATTAATCGTAAACAAAATCACAAAATCTTTTTCTTTTATATCACTATATTAACTACTTAAATTGCAAATAGTATGCATCCAGCTATCTAAAGATAGTATTACTGCCGAAAAATCCAAAATTAATGATAATTGCAGCCTTTCAAGCTTCACCTATGGTCAATTAATGGGCTATTATTATACAGAGCGTATATATAAAGAATAGGTAAATATAAAAGGTAATTTAATAATATGCATTCAATAGAATTCAGGTTATATTAATTACTAGGATCCGGCGGACGTTGTTTCGCCCTGAAAATTAAAATCCTTCCTTATGAATGAATCACTTTATCTATAGGCGAAAACCGCATAAAAATCCGTTTATTAGTTTTTGAGTTTATTTCGAACAAACAGACAGACAGTGAGACGTGGCAGATGACTTTATTTTGTAATAAGTAGTGATTAGATATATTTAATAAAAATTCTGAAATATATATGTGTAGGTACAGTAAATAACAAATCGAAGTTTTGGTTTCAGCCAAAAGTTACAGAACGACGCGACGGCTGAGTCGAAACTAGCACTCGTGTAGGCACTAGCATGTAATGTTTGAAACAGATTCATTCACCTGTGTTACTTGACGAGTTACCAAATTTTGGAGAATTCTCCAAATTCCGGACATATCCAATCGATTGGAAATTTAATTGATATGGGGAAAACGCGTGAATTCCAATAATATATCAATCGTTAATTTATCCATAGCCGATACACCTAGATATGATATAAAATCACTTGAGCCTATGATGGAATGATTTTCAGTGCTTGAATAATTTTGCGGTAATAAAAAACTGTATGAGAAGTTGTAAATAGCCGCTAGAGAGTTCAACTACATAAATTAAGATAGCCAATATATATATTACAATATATATATTACATACAGAATTTAAGACCACCGTTTGCTACTTGCACATGTTACTATTTGCAAATGCATCTATAGAATATCGCTTCCATGTAAATTCTGTATTTGCCAGAATAATATAGGCCAGACCACAATGCAGAGATTTTTTCGCACTGTTCATTATTTTAAGCATATATAACTGATGTAATTAATATGAATGAATACTGTATTAACTTTTCAATTTAATCTATTTTCCTAATTTAAAGTAGGTGACAATTTAACTAAAAATATGATTCAAACTAAACGAATAGTTTGTTACAAGGCTAGTAAAAATACTATACGTCAGGGATATAAAACATAATTCGCTAAAATTTATCTACAATTTTCACTTAATATCAAAATTTTCGGTTACGATTTCCGTCGAAACAAGAAGAGTAGACGGATACACGGCTACGCTTTTGATTTTGCCGAACAATCGTATGTCGACCAAACTAATAGTCATGGTTTGTTTTACAGCGTACCTCAACAAAACATAACATCACGGTTTATGACAAACATTTTATGTCAGAAATATATTAGTTATACTAGACACGATACCATAAAGCACTTTCAACGTGATATTGAATAGTAAAACTTCCTGCAAACGTTCATATAGACGAGAATATTAGTGGAAATATTTTACATCGGCATTGTTAGATGGAACTGTGTAGAACTTTCTTAAGCTAGATTTCCCTCGACACCACAGTTTATAATTAGTACCACGTTTCATTAAACTCCGGTGTTTTTTCAATGGAAACCGTAAGGCTCGCATTGTTATAAAAATCGACTGAATATTATTAACATAAACTGAAATCATATGTAAAATAGTTCGTGGAGACAGACACTTCCTAACAGACTGCTTTCAAAATATGTATTAAATAATTCCACCAAAATATTGGACAAGTATTATTAACAGAATTTATTTTACTGCTTAGGCTTTACTTGTATCACTTTTTTTTAATTGACTGACTTTTGTGTACCTTATAGGTTTTTAGTATTAAACCACATACTCAACTGATACTATACATGACGACATGGTAGACGGTAACATGCTAAGGATTGAGAAGAACTAATTTTAAGGAGCAATTATCCGAATGATATGAATTATGAATCATATAGCTGCTTAGGAACAGATTTTAAATTCGAGGGTACTAGATGACAAGGCGAGTATTATAATAGCCCTCCTATCGACCTATAGCTTTATAACTATATATTACGTCACAAAAATTCAGACTCAGTATGGGGTCCAGTCCTGGGTCTATCGACGTGGTATCTAAGGTAGAAGTTTAAAGTATGAATAATTGACATAATATAATATACAAGATTCGTCAGAATTATAGTACATATACGTAAAATATGATAACTTATTGAATACAAGAACAAAATAACAGGCAAATTACAAATTTAAATTCCCAAAAATAATACTGAATATTGTACGCTAGAAAATTAAAAAAAGCAAATCACGAGCAACCGTTTGGTGTAGAAAATCGGGTAATTGTCGCTAAAAATTTAATAAACATATACAAAACTCCAAGAACTTACGTAGGCACTCCATATTGTATAGAAGCCATGCTGTATCTAACAGTTGTTAAAATATTTATGAGGGGACCCTTTTCTCGTGGCTTTTTATACCCGTATAATGTGAGGAATTTACTGCTCTGATCCTTTAATGTAATTGAATGTACAAAATCGAACGGATCCCGGACATATTTGTAAACGGTCACATTATAACTTTTTCGTAGAAAATAACATTTTAGTAATACATACACGAGTAAAGAGGAAAGAAATATTTTAGAAGATATATTTGTCGATTATTACGGTTCTTAAATAATATTGTAATAATGACAAAAAAGAAATGATTTCAGTTTTTTTTTTGCTGATAATAGCCAATCTATTCTGTATATTTCAACTTTAACCTCCTTAGTTGTCACCCATATAAGAATCTAATTTAAAAAAATGCAGTGATTATGGCTCAATGATAACATGCTTAGACAATATATCTTTCAATATCAGTTCAAAGCTTAGCGCGTATTTTCTATTGACTATTTAGTTGTTTCTATATTTTCCGCTGATATTATATCTACATTACCCTTATCAAACTCTATAATGTGCAATGAGATATATTTTTAATTATTTTTATTTATTAAATTCTATTATTATCACTCACACAGTACACTGTATGAAATAAACAGCCAATATAACTTTGTCGAATATTAATGTTAGTCAAAGTTTTAATATTCTTGTAAGCTATCCTATATCAAATAGGTTTTGATAATCGGTTAGCCAATGGTAATCGTAGTAAGAAGAACTTGTTTTTTTAATTTTGGAAATAGATTAATTTATTTGAAGCGCTCAGGGTTGAATATGCATGTTATCTTATATCTCTAGCCGTTTTCAAGCAGAAGAACACTGGCATTTTTTTATCATAGGAGGCAAACGAACAGGTGGGTCACCTGATTTTAAGTGATCACTACCGTTCATAGACACTTGCAACACGAGGGGAGTCGCAAGTGCGTTGCCAGCCTATGTTTGAGGCGGAGGGAGGAAGGGAAGAGGAGAGGGGGAAGGTGAGAAGAGGTGGGCCTCCATCGCTCTCACTGATCGAACAGAAACGCAACAATGCAAGCACTGTTAATTCAAGCCAGTTTTCTATGAGAGGGTGGTACTACCACGGGCTAGCCCACCTATTCATACTGAAACCAGTAATAGCTTCATCGTGACACCACCACATACAATGCCATCAAACAAAGTATTCCTTCCATTAAACTACAGGATTCAGAAAGAACATTTTCTAACTTTGAAACAATTAAAAATCTATCACTAAGCACCTACTGATGTGGTCCTACGTTTTACGCTTTATAGGCAATAATGACTTTTCCTGACTTAAAAAATTTCTAGCTGTTACTCGCGGCTTCACACGCGTTTTTTTAATATATTAAATAAATTTAAAATTGTTATTAGATGTGTAAATTACAATAATACTCTTTCGAAAATATTTGTAAGTATCACACATACATCATCTACTGTAACAGGTAACGTGTACATTATATATGTGAATACTAATAGTGTATCGAATGGGATGGGATTTATCTTAAGCCACATAGCTGGAACTTTAAACTACTATTTATGTATCACTCTCAGTGCTCACTTACACTATATAAGTAAGTAATGAAAATATTAAGCTATACATTATCGAACAATATGTGTTAAATCTTTTATTATATAGATATAAGATGTCTATATTGTTGATATAATCAAGTTATTAATATACCTTGCTATAATTTAAATCACATATAAACATATGACTTTCAATTATATTTATTCTTGGAGTCCAGTACAATGTACGTCACACGCGCATGTTTATAGTGAACAACATATTTTTGGTCAATTTCACACATACGAATACACGGATAACAGTTCATCACAACATAGTGTCAACAAAGTCCTGTTCCACGTCTGTCTATATATCTGTTCGCGATAAGATCAAAAACGCATCTTCATGCCGTTTTTGATCTTGTCTATAAAATGACTCTTGGACAAGGTTTAGGTATAGTTTGTCTTATTATCAGGGCGGGTATCCTCTGCTGAACCCGCTAGCTTAAAATAAAATAGCTAATTAATTAGTTATTTGCCCGTAAAATTCCCGTTCAAATATTACTTGTAGTCCGTTGAGGCTGTTAAGACTTTGCTAGGACAATAGCGTAGTCATTTCTAAGAAAAAAAACCGTTCAAATAGTTCCAGTCGTTTAGGAGACTACCCGGAACAAATAAACAAACAGACATATCGACAGAATTAAAAAAAATGTTGATATTTGTAGCACCGCAGATATATGTATTAATCAAAAAGTATTTATTTTAATATTATATACACACACTTTATTCTTATAATATGCAATATATCACAAACCAAAAATTGGGAACAAAACTAACATAGAATAAACTTTTTGAGGAGTTTTTGGCAAGATTTCAGTCTGTCATGTAGGGGATTTTATAATTTATTCATAATCTTGTGTTATTTGACTCTACATTGTGTTAAATTGGTGGCGTTTTAGGTAATATGGTTTGTTTATTGTGCATAAGTGAAATGAATGAAAAATAATACCACGGAGCATGAATTCTGTGGTCTTGAAAATTAAGAAGATAGAAATTTACGAAATATTTACAATAACTTAGACATAGAAGAAAACTGGGTAGAGAATACATAAGAACTACGTATATTGACAACTTCAGAATTGGCACTATGGATTAATTCCTTCGCCTGTCTTGATGGACGAATATTATTACTACTAACGTTTTAGAATAGCATCACAAAATATACTTTAAAAACGTTTGTGATAGCAACGTACTACGTATAATCAATAATTGGAATTAAAAATAACGTAGAATAAAGTTTTGAACAGGAACACAAAATAAACCCTAATAATATTTCCGACAGAATGCTATCATGTTACCATGGCAACGGATATAATACACTGACACGCAGCGGATGCTCTAAAAATAGCCCGATTTTGAGACATTCTTCATTAGTGCTCCGCTCCTATTGGTTTTAACGTGATGATATGTAGTCTATAGCCATCCTCGATAAATGAGCTATCTAAAACTAAAAGAAACTTTCAATTCGGACCGGTAGTTCTTGAGATTAGCGCGTTCAACCAAACAAACAAACGAAGAAACCCTTCAGCTTTATAATATTAGTATAGATATTGTCACTACTTAAGGTGAGATTGTCGCCTACCATGAACATATAAAACTATATATAGATGTCTACTATATATGTATATGTAAAAACTTAAGCTTAGTAAATTCGTCTAATACTGCATAAGCAGACGAATGAACTGGAAAATTCAACTATAGCAGCATAGAGCGGTTGTCTCCAACCCAATGAAACCGCTGCTAACTGGCGGTAAGCGAGCTACCGCTAATTAGTTAGGTATTTTCAAGTGAAAACTTCAGTTAATTCTGTCAAAGCTACCGACGGCGGTTTTGAAGACCACTTATTGGCGCAGAGAATTAAAAGCACAGCGAAAATCGGAATGGCGCAATGAAATCGTTGAGAAACTCTACGATTTATTTTCTGAGTTTACCTGATCTTATAGTTTTTAATTATGCTTTGGCCATATTAATACTGTTTATTAATGCTATCAGATTTATAACGTCGTTTAACTATCTGATACCTGTGATTTCGATCTCGCATAAATTGTTTTAATGTCATGAGAGCTATATCTTTGACCTGGTTTCATTGGGGACTGCCATTTATTTTTATAAAACTCAATTTTACCTCTATTCGCCGGCTTATACATTAGAAATATATAACTAATTTATTGAAAATTACATATTCAATAAAACACCTAAGAAGGTTTATCCGTGGTCACGGTAACATTATATAAACTTTTGGGCTAGATTGGACCACACTTGAAACGCATACATAATCTATACATATAAATCGTAGTCCGGTGAAGCTGTTAAGACCTTCTTGGGTCAATAGCGTAGTCATATCGAGAAAAAAAAGCGTATTTAGATTTTTGTGAAAAAAAATATTGCATGTGTCAAGGAATAAGTAATAAAAAAGGGTTTTAATCATTTTTAGAAATGTCTGTCAGTCTGTCTGTTTGTTAGAACACGCATCACTGCTGAATTACTGCTTTTTTTTTTTTTTTCTCGATCTGACTACGCTATTGACCCAGCAAGATCTTAACAGCTTCACCGGACTACTAAGGCGAGCGCTTAAGGCACTCAGCCGATTTTATATTGGCAACCAGCTCAAGGGTGCACGGCACACCTCGGCTTGGCCGTTGCCCGTTGCATACAAAATCGCGACCTATCTTAGCTAACCTAGCTAACTATTCATATATGTTTGAGTTGTTGAAACGTATATGAGTACCAAGCATATCCGCCTCAACAACTCCTCCATATATTTTTTGTCGGAAAAATTGAGAGTTTTTCAGTTCGATAAGGGAAAAAATTTTAACAAAAATAACCCTTCCACCAAGAAGTGTAGCGTGTAAGCGTGCACGTGTGTGGAGGTGATCGTGTAGTGTTGTAGCAGTGATGTATGGGTGCGTCACCGTATCGCGCAAGCAACGCACTCAAGGGCTCCCTACCGAGGGATCGAACCTAGGCTTGAGCCGCTGTCGTGGGAGGCCTAATCGGGTGTGCGGGAGCGAAATTAACCCCCAGACCGCGGCGGCGCGATCTGTGGTTACGCGGGCGTGGGCGTGAACACGCTCTGTTACGAGGGACAGGTTGGTACTGATCGTTCGCTGACGTGATATCGTCGGGAGGGTCGGTGAAAATGTGGCGCGGACGTCTTTTATAACGCCCAGCGTTGGGCACGGGTTCGTAATTCGCGGCGGATACCACTAACGGACTGGGATGAATCGCGGCTCGATCGAAATAGCTATTTGTAAGTGATTTTATATACGCCCAGATAGACGGCATCTCCAGGTCCCTGTGGAGATCCGCCTTCCGGACGAACCAAGGAGCACCGGTGATTTTACGCAGAGCCCGGGTCTGCAAAACCTGAAACGTATCTAGATTCTTCGCGTGGGCGAAAACCGGACAACTGGGCGAAAACCGGACAACTTAATTACTGCGTTTACAATAAAACATCACAATAAACCTTCTTCGTAAATCGTAAAGCATGTCCTTTGGAGTAACTAAGTGTTTGTTTTATTAAAATTGGTCTACTCTATCAAAAGTTATTGTAGTTTTAGTGACGACGTGGCAAAAGTACGAGAGAAAAATAAACAAGTAAACGGACTTAATACATTAATATGACTTTAGTAATTACTGTTCTTTACGTAAGCTTCCACGCAAACGAAATATACATGTGTAATACTGGCAAGGTACTCCGAAAGCATTGTTTCATGTCGCTAAGCTGATGACAACTGAAAGGTTTATTATAAATTACTTTAGCTACATCGATACATTACGATCGTAGAATATTTATTTTCAGAGCACGAGACAACGTTTCGTTAAATTTATTTTTCCAACATGAAATGAAAAGGAAATTGAATATTCATGCAGGAACGTAACTGAAAACTGACGGAAAGCTACATTAGGCATGTTCCTATACAAAATTATTTACGCGTAAAGAGCTCAACATGGCCGTGTTTGTTGAATAAATAATAAATTCGAATGTTTGATTACGTTCTAACTTTATGCAACTTTGTTATTTTATAACTACATCTATGTGTTTCTATAAGGGCCGCATTTCTTATCAAATTTAAGGGAATTTTGTCCACTCAGTTCACAACGCTAATTTTGTAGTTTTTTTTTTATATATGCCATAGGAGGCAAACGAACAGGCGAATCACCTGATGTTAAGTGATCATCGCCGTCTATAGACACTATCAATACCAGGGAAGTTGGTACTGCGTTGCCCGACTGTGTTTGTGGGGTTGGGGGCAGGTAGGCCTCCGGCGCTCTCACTGACTGAATGAAACGCAACAATGCAAGCACTGTTCTTCACGTCGATTTTCTGTGAGAGGGTGGTGCTACCCAGGGCTAGCCGATTCATTCATGCTGAAAGCACGAATAGCTTCAGCGTGGCTCTACCACCTACATAAAATGATATTTTTTTACTGAATTAGGTATGATAAATTTAATATGCAAACATTCACTATAATTGAAATAATTCCTTATGACATTATTTATGAATCTATCTATCTATACTGTAATAAAACTGTAACAAGTCGAAATCTGTACATTCAATATTTTTTGAAAATTTTAATCAGGGTAGACTATGTTGTCGATATAGAAGCCAAAAATAATCTTTTTACAATTTTTGTCTGTCTGTCTGTACCTATGAATACGCATCACGCTGAAAGTACTGAACCAATCTTGACGAAACTTGACATAGTGATAACTAATATTACGAAATTACATCAAATATACTTTTTATCCCATAAAACGCAAATAGTTCTCCAGGATTAAGGATTAAAGTCTAGGAATCTAAACCCGTATTACTCTGAAAATACTGAACCAATTTTAACGAAATTTAATACAGTGATAACTGATATTATAAGGCTACATCCAGGATACTCTTTGTCCCATAAAACGCAAGGAGTTCTCCAGTATAACGAAAAACAAAAATTTGTAGTTAACGTAACTTTTTTGCGACACCTTAGTACAAGAGCCGGCAACGTTAGAAGAACGAGAATTTTAGAATGGCTGGTTTTTTTAATATATTTTTTTTATATCAAAGGACGCAAACGAATAGGTGGGTCACGTGATGTTAAGTGACCACCACCGTCTATAGACACTAGCAACACCAGAGGTGTCGCAAGTGCGTTGCTAGCCTGTATATGGGGGAGGGGAGGATAAGGGAAAGGTAAGGAGGAAAGGGGAAGAGAGGTAGGCCGACGGAGCTCTCACTGACCGAACAAAACACTACAATACAAGCAATGTTATTTCACGTCGGTTTTCTGTGAGAGGATGTTATTAGCCCGAACAAGCCAACCCATTCATGCTGAAACAAGTAATACCTTCAGCGTGGCTCTACCACCTCCACAAATTATCAATAGACAGAATTTAGGACACCCGGTAGCCGGTTAACGTTGTATTTTTAATGCGCATTTTCATTTAATTAACTTTGATTTATGAATAAGTTTAGGAACATTTTTTTCAGTAACTTTTAAACGCATTTAAAAACATGAATTTATCACAGTCAGACACATTTTTTTATAAACAATCATATGTCCGCTGATACATTTTATAAATAAAAATAATTAATTTTTCACCGATTAATTTTTTCCATAGCAAAGAATAAATTTCATTTTATTAAACATTATTGATATTAAGATTTCAAAATATACAATGAAACAACGATAAACGTAAACGTATGGCTTAGGACTGACGTCATCTTAAATATATGCGTCGATAACATACGCTGCCACAATTATCGCTATCTTTATCGTGCAGTCATTTTTTTTTTCGAAATGTAAACGCTGTTGACCTGGAAAGGTTTTTACAGCTTTACCGATTATTGAGGCGAGCGCTGAAGGCACTCAGCCGATTTGGGATGTTTGGGCGACTAACTCAAGGGTGCACAGCACACCTCGGCCTGGGCTGTCGCCTGTTTTGAGCAAAAATCGCGATCTATCTGAGCTAACGTCAGCTAACTGTCTATATATACGTATATAAGTTACTGAAACATGCACGTGTACCAAGCATGCGTGCCTCAACAACTCCTATATGTATTTTGTGTCGGAAAAAATCCTCTAAACTATATAGGATTGGATAGGGAAGAATAAGGGTAGAACTCTTTGTCATTTATTTCTCTGAAAAAGAAAAACAGCGTGTAAGCATGTAGGCGTGCACGTGTGTATAGGTGATGTGTGTGATGTTGTAGCAGTGATGTAAGGTTTTGTGTCACTGTATCGCGTGAGCAGCGTACTCAAGGGCTCCACGCCTAGGGAACGGACCTAGGCTTGAGCCACTGCCGAGGTTATCGTGCAGCTAGTACTGCACTAAACTATAGCTATAGCTCAGTTATTCTATACACGTATTATTTTTATATCAATAAATCGGTCTAAATATTCAGTAAATAACTGATTTAGTCTGAAAGATGAAATTCGTACTTATTTATATCTAAATATAATACTAATAAAATTACTGCTATTCAAACATGGTTTGAAATAACTTTTATTTTTATTTACAAGAAAATAGTATCAAGCACATTATTATCAATACCAAAAATGTCTTTCAATAATAATTCCATTTTAATAATGTTTTAAAGTTAGTGAAAAAAAAACATCCTAAAATTATTTAAAAATCAATATTTTTGTCTATAAAGTTACGATATGCATAAATAAACGCAACGCCCGCACGTTGTTCGGATGAATATAAAGATGTATAAAACTGGCTTGACTGATTCTTTCCGGTATGGCCTTTACCTATGTAGGCAGTATCAAGTGTGACAAATACACGTTATAAATTTGATGCCAAATATTCAGTGTAACAACTTAGAATAATCTACAATACAAACATATCAACATAGATAAATTACCAAAAGGTGTCGTGAGTGGTACACAGATTATTTAAAAAAATATATAAATTCGTTATCGAAATAGTTTCTAACTCTTAGACAATAGTTACAAACAAGTGACAGTTGACGCTTTGACGCGATGTTTGACGCTTCGACGCGGTGTTCATATATTTTTCTTCAATACAATGGAGTATAAAAAGGTTTTAATACAAGTTGAAGATAGTTATGATAAAGTAAGTCATAGAGATGTTTATTTAGCTTTATCTAGGTTAGTTTTTACCTTAACTGAACCTGGTAGATGATGCTAAGAACGGATTCTAGGCTTATCTAAAAATAAGTCACATATAATCTGAGTATATGTTTGAGTGAGTCTGTGGATAGTTTGGATTCACAATTGGAAACGGTAGTTGTGGCTCCAATCGGATATCAGTTTTATTAATTTTGTTCGCGTTTAAAAATACAATTGAAAGTATACAGTGATAACCAATTCGGTGCAGACGAAGTTGCACGGGTCAGCTAGTATTAAATAATTTCTTATACTGAAGATAACTTTACACACTTAAGTATCTGATGAATTAATAAAAATTTAAAAAAACGTGTGTGCTCTTAAGATCACACGAGTGAAATAAAATTTCTTTAGTTCCACCTTTATATATGTATTTATATATTTTTATATATGTATAACTATACATATATTAATTTTCCGCTAATATTTAAATTTATTATGAGTTACTACCTGTGGGCAATCTTCACTAACTTTTTTCTCCCTCTCAACTTCCTTTCGCCTCGCTCGATCACACTTTTTGTAACGCTCTCATCACGCATTCACCAGCTTACTCTACAAGTTAAGCATACGTAAAAGAGTTTTATTTCAATACTAGCCTCTACCCGCGACTTCGTTCGCGTGGAATAGATACACTAACACCAACACTAATACGCAGCAGTTCTCAAAAGGAAAAAACATCCCGATTTTGAAACATTTTTCATCTGTGCTCCGCTCCTATTGGTCTTAGCGTGATAATATATAGCCTATAACCATTCTCGAAGAATGAGCTATATAACACTGAAAGAATTATTCAAATCGGACCAGTAGTTCCTGAGATTACCCCCTACAACGTCATAACATCACAACGTCACAAACTCACAAACGTTACCTCTTTATAATATTAGTATAAATAATTTGAGTTTATTTAATCAAAATTTCATTTTTTTTAATTCTCGATAGAATATATATCATTAATGAACAGCATTTGTATAGATATTCAATGAACCGATGGTGATACACGGTTGAACGAAGCTGACCTCGCTCGTATTCGCAAGGTAGCCGTTTGATTTACTCGCCCATTTCCGTGCTTTGTGGTGCAAGTTAAATACTTACCTACATGCAACCTGACTACATACAATTACCGAGTGCGCCTCTCAAGAAATGTTTCCTCTCTTTTAATTACAAATTCATGTTCGGTGAATTGAAGTAAATGGTATTACATTGTTAAATAGTTTAATTTTAACCTAAAGTGAATTTGACGATGTACGTAATTCGAACTAAATAGTATTAAAAATCCAGTTAAACCTATGAGAGAATCGCATAAAAATTTTGAATGAAGGTAACTTGGGGCTCAAGCAAGGATTTAGATTTTTTTAATATAGGAAAGAAAATCACCCAGCAAAACGAGAGTACACCAGTTTATCCTTTACAAAAGAATTTTTAATGGTCTTTAGAATCTTATTAATTTGGTACACATTTTTTTTGGCTGAACCTACAACTCAAAATATTATTGTAGTTATTGTATGAAAAACTGCCAATATTATTAATATTTAGGTAGCATATTATATTTTCGTTGGTTTAAACATTCTAAAATTTAGTTACAAAAATAAAACCTTTCAATAATTGTGCAGGTAACAATTATAAATATTTCAATTTTTTATGGTTAAAAGAGACGTTTGAAGAATTTGGCAAAAATTAAGTTCTATAATTTCGCATATACGGTTAATAAAAATTTAATATATATCTAGTTTCATTAGTTGCTCTATGTTTTTCTTTCCTTTTATAAAATGAATTCCCTATTATAAGTTTTTAATAACAAACAAAAAATCAAACCCTTTCTATTTGTATAATTAGTTTGGAAAACCCGCGAATAGAGTCAAATTACATAAAAACTTCATTCACGATTTTTTATAACCTACAAAATTAAATACATAGAGTTGTCGTAAACATAGTTTTAATGTTATCACTTATCAAAGCAACAAAACTTTTTATTACGATTCATTTTGAGCTGTTCTTTAATTTTCATTACCGCTTAATCTCCATGAAAAGACTTAAGGATACAATTCTGAAAAGTTCTCGATCTGCTAGTAAAACTTATTTCAAAATCGATTCAGCCTTTTCGAAGGTTAGTCCAAAAACAGCAGACATGTTCATTCTTATTTATATTTATAAATTTTTTTTTACATCATCTTTCCAAGCACTTTAATAGTATCAAGATGGTATAACGTATTTTAACGACGGTATAACATATAAAAAGTTTAAAAGTCCATTGCAAACCTTTTATCTTGATTATTTTTATGTTTCAATTAAACAACTCAAAACAGAATATAAACACTTTGTGGAACATTTAACATTTTTGCAAAACCAAACTCAATTTCTCAAAAACATTTCATCGAATTAACCTGTTGTATTGTGAATAATACATAAAAGTTGTGTAATATCTGCAACTCGAAAAAAACTATTGTGCTTTTCTTGTTTTCCCATTATCAGCTTTTCCTTTTCCAATATTGAAAATTAAGTTCTCGACAGTTAAATATTCAATCAGTATTTCAGTACATATTTTTTCTGTGTTTAAGTTAAGCATCACCTTTCCTTTTTTTTTAATTATATTACCATTGTAACTAAATATTAGTTAAAATACAATTCGCAAGTCAAAGACTTATCTAGAAAAACCTTTCAAGTGTAATACCCTTTCATAACTCAACTCTTTCGCATTTTCCTTAAAGTTTGACTTATCCAGGTTCTACTGAGGTATTTAACCTGATATAATAATTTCATTACAAAATATAAAGACAGGGCCACACCAAAACTTTATATTCATTCATATTGTATTTTTTTTACTCATTATGCGTTTAACAACAATTTCAACTTATGTTAAATGACGGTATGGTCGGATATGGTAAACAAATTAAACCTAGAGACTGTATATCTCAAGTGTAGTTGCCGGAACACACTAAGGTTTTTGGCAACATACATATATAAATTTTGAGCGTGATAACTAGGGGCTTAGAAAAAATGTACCATTGTAGAAAGTTCTGCCACAATCGCAAAGAATCCAACTTACGTCAATTGAGACGGCGTCAAAACACACTAACCGCTGAACCATCATGGCTTCTATATTACATATGTTTACTTTGCTAACTAAGAAATCAACAAATGTAGTCACATAACAAAATACTAACTGGTGAATTTAAAAAACATATAAGTATTTTCTGCCATACTTAATCTATACTAATATCTATACTAATATATAAAGCTGAAGAGTTTGTTTGTTTGGTTGAACGCGATAATCTCAAAAACTACAGATCCGATTTAAAAGTTTCTTTTAGTGTTAGATAGCTCATTTATCGAGGATGGCTCTAGGCTACATATCATCACGTTAAAACCAAAAGGAGCTGAGCACTAATGAAGAATGTCTCAAAATCGGGCTATTTTGGAAGCTTCCGCTGCGTGTTAATGTCAGTATTATATGCGTTGCCATGGTAACGCGATAACATTCTATCAAAAATATTTTCATGGTTTATTTTGTATTCCTATTAAAAAAAGTTTATTCTACGTTAGTTTTGTTTTCGATTTTTAATTATACGTGTTACGTTTATATCGCAAACATTTCTTAAGTTTATTTTGTGTTGTTATTCAGAAAGTTTAGTAGTAATAATATTCGTCCAATAAGACAGTCGAAGGAATTAATCCATACAGCCAATTCTGAAGTTGTCAATATAATTAGTTTTCTTCTATGTCCAAGTTAATGTAAAGGTATAAGCGCCGAATCCTCTACATAATATAACGTAATTTTTTATCTTCTTAATCTTCAAGACCATAGAATTAATGCTTCGTGGTTTTATTTTTCATTGATTTCACTTATGCAAAATAAACGAACGTTATTATATAATACGCAACCAATTTCTACACGATATAGAATCATGTAACACAATATTGTGAAAAAAATATAAAATCAGATAGACTGAAATCCTGCCAAACACTCTTAAAAAACTCTATTCTACATTAGTTTTGTTGCCAATTTTTTATTTGTGAAATATTACGTATTATAAAAGTAAAGTGAGTGTAATTTATATTAAAATAAATTATTTTTGTTGAATACAATCTGTGATGCTACAAACATCAACATTTTTTTTAACTCTGTCGATATGTCTGTTTTTTTATTTGTTCCGGGTAATCTCCGAAACGACTGGACCTATTTGAATTTTTTTTTTCTTAGAAATGACTACGCTTAACAGCTTCACCGGACTACAAGTAATATTTGAACGGGAATTTTACGGGCAAATAAGTAACTAATTAGCTGTTTTATTCAATATTGTTCGATAATGTGTAGCTTCATATTTTCATTATTTTCTTATATAGTGTGAGCACTGAGGGTGATATATAGTTTAAAATTCCAGTTATGTGGCTGATCATAATTCCATCCCATTCGATACACTATTAGTATTCACATACATAATGTACACGTTACCTGTTACAGTAGGTGATGTGCGTGTGATACAAATATTTTTGAAATAGTATTATTGTAATTTACACTAGATGTGTAATCACAATTTTAAATTTATTTAATATATTAAAAAAAACGCGTGCGAAGCCGCGGGTAACAGCTAGTCTATACATATAATGAGAATGTAAACCTAACATATCTGTACTTTTTAAATTTGATATCTAAGAATAAGTAATAAAATAGATTTCAATTAATTTTAGAAACGTCTGTCTGTTTGTGTGAACACGTATCACTGCGAAAATACTGCGTTCTTAATTAAACCCTTTAAAAATGTCATAAATGATTTTTTCGAGTAACATTTAAGATTTAGTTTAATTACATTTAGTCCGGTTTATTAAAAATCATTGTCAGTAGTAAAGTAGGTAATAGCTTGATTTAATTCATTCAGATGACTTTAAACAGTGACTGTTTTGTACATCAGGTACCACGCGGATGAAATTACTGGCACAGCTAGTTTTAAATAACATAAAATTTTATTTATAAAACTGAAATTAAAATCAGTGTCTTAATGGATTAACCAGAAAATTATTACAAAATAAATATTTTCAAAGCATCTTTACAATTATTAAACTGAGAAGATTGTACAAAGTTAAAAAATTCAGGCTTCTCGTCAGTTGACTCGAAGCGCGAACTCATTGAAGCGGCGACAACGTCGCGGACGTTGGGATAATCTCATCGAAAGATTTGATTTTCCACTAAATTAGATAAAAGTAATGAAATACTCCCCTGGATCTCACAAAATGCTGGAAGAAACCGAAAGTCAAGTAAAGATTAACATGAAATGGTTGAGTTACTTTCTTGTAAAAAGTTCTCTATTAAACTATATTATTATAATAAAATAAATATTATTATAATAAAACTATAACATTTTCGAGTAATTTACATTAAATATATAAAAATCAATTGCCGAATGTATGTAAACGCATCACTTCAGAACGGCTACCTATTTGGCTAATTTGTTTGTTGTTGTTTGTAATTGTCAAAGATAAGGTTTTTGGGAAAAAATCCTTCATGAATAGTACAGAAATCTGAAAGCTGGATTTAAAAAATTAAAAATAAAGAGTGAGTGAGTCAACGAGGGAGGTATATCTAAGGAGATCTTTAAAAATATGGACAGAATCGACAAATTGACGTCGAATTGTTCGGTTCACATTTTATTTAATTAATAATAGATCTCATTCCTATGTTACTACACCCGCGGAAAGTAGAAAATAATAATGAATACGTAACACATTGCTTTGAAATCATTTGCGAACTTTTTGTCTGTTGATTAATCTGCTTTCATGCAATGATATTATAACTAAGGTGCTGTAGATATGTTACCTACATGATATTTTGACAAAACAAATGGCACAATGACGCATTTATACGTAAAGTAATATTGCAACGCCACAATATTACATGAAATGTAGAAGTGAGACGGCATTTTCTCAAAATCGGTTGTGAAAAGGAAATAGTTATATGTTGCTTAGATATGGACGGATTGACGGAGTAGCCATCAAAAATAAGCTAGTTAGCCAACTATCTACAGCTTTTTAGTTTTTATTGCTTGTATAAACATCCAGCGCTTAAAAACAATGGAACGAATAGGAATTTAGGTTTCCATTTTCAATTATCCTTAAAATATGTTATCCATTTTGTCAAAACATTTACTAACATCAAAACCTACATGATATTTTATATTAAACGTTTAATAGTTTCAATTTCGTTTAATATTTCATTAGTATCGAGTAATAGATTGTAAGTGGAATGTTTCACAGTCTAAGCGGTATATCGCCCTCTCATAGCGACGCGGCGCGGTGTAGCACCCACTCCCGCGGGGGTATATTCCGTGCCTCTTATTCAATTTGTGAGCGAATCAGTTCCGCCAACCCGATTATCTTTCACGTCCGGATTTATATGCTCACAAGAGAGCTTTTTCAGATGTTAGCGTCAAGAGTGGTGCGAAATCTTTTTAAAATCTTATTACTCCTCGCCGCATGTTTTTTTAATCTTCATAATTTTATTTAGAACCACTCTAGATTACTGTACCCATTGTATATACGTACTTCAATTTGGCAAACATATCATTAGAATTACTACCAGTATTGTATTTTTTTAGGTAAATTTATTTTTAGCAATCTTTCATATTATTACTGCCACTGTCGTGTAGTCAATAATATTACAAGCGTCGTGTGATCATTTCAATATTAAGCGTCATGGGAATCAATATTCTAACAAGATAGTAGATCCCTTGATAGAACCTTCCAAGCTTTTGTGGCATCTCAGGATTTCATACTCCATGGTATTATTTTCCATTCACTTCACTTATGCACAATTAACTAACTATATTACGTAAAACACCACCAAATTTACAAAATATAGAGTCAAATAACACAACGTTATGAATAAAATATAAAATGTCCCGCCAAAAACTCGTGTTATATATTATTATATCCTAATCCTAAGTAATATCATAAATACGAATGTCTGTTTGTTTATTTTATACGATTGTACGTTTTAACTATTCACACGATCATGAAGTATTGCTCACTCGTTGGCAAGGGCACAAAAATGACATAGATAACTTTTACCCAGAAGGAAATACTATTCCTAAATAATAGACAACATATATTTTACTACAATAACGAGAAATCACGTACAAAAAGCTTTCTTAATATTCACCTTTCAATAAAATAAGACGTAACATAACTCTTACTCTAAGACATGTGTTAAACCGCCTGTTATACATGTTTACTTATAGCATGATATGATATTATAATTAAGATTCTAATTACAGTTACAAACTGAAGTAACTGTTACTATGGTTATCGTAGTAAAATATATTTTATCTATTATTCAGGAATAGTATTTCATTTTAGGTAAAAGTTATCTATGCCATTTTTTGTGCCCTTGCCAATGAGTGAGTTATACTTCATGATCGTGTGAGTAGTTAAAGCGTCCAATCGTAAAAATAAACAAATAAACATTCGTATTTATGATATTATTTAGGATTAGGATATAATAATATACAATACGAGTTTTTGGCAGGATTTTAGTTTGTCATGAAGTGGATTTTATATTTTATTCATAATCTTGTGTTATTTGACTCTATATTTTGTGAATTTGGTGGTGTTTCTCGTAATATAGTTACCACACACCACTGCATCAATGAATTCTTGAGAAAGCAAGTAGTACTTTTCTATAATAGGAAAAGACTTGGCACATGTACTGAACGGCGCAAAAGCCCACTTGGATTCGTAAACATTTGCCCAATAATTGCGAGTCCTCAGTTACGCTACAGGAATAAATATTCGCTCTTCCCGTGAGGAACGCCGTACATTCCTTTAATTCAAAGCATTTCTTTATTGGACAATAGTCATGAGCTTATATTGTTTTATTAACGAATAACTCTGAACATCCATCTCTATTGTTCAGAGGAAATGTTTCGATTCCATTGAAATTGTCATTACTGACTATGAATGAAACATTTAAATATAAGATACACATATCTAGTAAATATTTATTTAGATTAAGAAAATAGATAAAATTATATTGAAAAGTTAATATAGTATCCATTTAAATAAATTACATCAATTTTACGTGCTTGGAAACTGACAATGCGAAAAAATTTCTACATTGTGGTCTGACCAATATTACACTATCCCAAATATAGCACTGTAATGTCGTTTGTAAATAAAATTTAAGTTTAATGCTTTATCTTTTTGTTGTAGTATATTCTGATAATATTATCTATACAAGAGTGAGTTTGTTTGTATGTTTATTACGTTTTCTTAACTACGGAAACAAATATTATTAAATCTTGTACATACGTGGTCAGGGATACAAAGAACATAGGGTACCTTTTCTCCAAAAAAAGTACTATTCCCGAGGAATAGGTTATATCTACAATAAAATCGAAGCGAATCCGCAAGCAAAAGCTAATTTACAATAACATTAAGAAACAGAAATAAACAAATGGCAGATGTATATTTTATGAACATTCTTGTCCGTCTTTTGTGCCTCACAAGGAAAATAAAGAGATGTCATTAAAAATAAAGCGTCTTGTAATAAAGTACGAGGGAGCTTATAAATAGACATCAAATCGAATCGATAACACTCAGGATGATAAAAGGGAAATTGAATGTTTCATTTAGTCTTTAGACAGGTATTGAAAATTGCATTAGCATTTTGTACGAACGAGATCAAAATTGGTTCTCATGGGTTCAATAGGCCCCATCTCATGTTTATTTATTAGACCCTTGGAAGGATACGGTTAATAATAAACCACGCTTAAAGTATTTGCATCACTAATTTTATGTTTAATGTTGGTTTAACGAAGAGTTGTCTGATTTGAATAAAATGTAAAAAAAATCGATAAATCTTACTTCATTCCGAAGAACGTAAGATAAATGAGATTTTTTTATAACGTTTTATAAGTTACTTTAAAAAATCAACAATATCATAAATCTAATTCTTAGGTCTTTACCTATTATATCAAATTAAACATATTAAAAACCATACCTACACTAATATTATAAAGAGGTAACGTTTGTGAGTTTGTGACGTTGTGACATTGCAGTGGGCAAATAAAAAAAGGGGGGGGGGTGTAAACACGGCAATTACTAGTGGTCTGATTTGAAAAATTCTATCAATGTTATATAGCTCATCTATCGAGAATGGTTATAGGCTATATACCATCACACTAAGAAAAATAGGAGCGGAGCACCAATGTAGATTTTTTTATAAATCATTTTTTTTAAACCTTTTGTGAGCTTCCGCTGCGTATTAGCGTTAACCCAAGTAACATTTATTGCAAAGTATACATTTATTGTAGGTGGTAGAGCCACGCTTGTAGGTGGTAGAGCCACGCTTGTAGGTGGTAAAGCCACGCTGTAGGTGGTAGAGCCATGCTTGTAGGTGGTAGAGCTACGCTGAAGCTATTACTGGTTTCAGCATGAATAGGTCGGCTCGTCCGGGGTAGTACCACCCCTCTCACAGAAAACCGATGTGAAATAACAGTGCTTGCATTGTTGTGTTTCGTTCGGTTAGTGAGAGCGCCGGAGGCCCACCTCTGTTCCTCTTTCCTCCTTTCCCTTTCCTTCTCCTCCCCCCTCTCCCATATACAGGCTGGCAACGCACTTGCGACTTCCCTGATGTCGCTAGTATCTATGGACGGTGGTGATCACTTAACATCACGTGACCCACCAATTCGTTTGTCTCCTTTGATATAAAAAAAAACATACGAACGAAGTTGCGGGCAGAGGCTAGTATTATTCAAATTAAATCATTTCGTCATCATAATTAAAGAAGTCGGTTAAAAAATTAATCTATAACAGTATCCACTTTTACACGATTACTTGTACTTAATACTACATATTGCATATAAAAGGCGGTGCAATAATTATTCAAATACAAAAACTTTATTTCAAAATATATGTTGATCATTTCGTAGATCACACGTTTAGTGCCGCAGACGTCGTTAGTTAAATATAAGTCACTAGCCTCTGCCCGCGACTTCGTTCGTGGAATAATTATATTTGGGCCAACACTAACACACAGTGCAATCTCTCAAGAGAGAAAAAAAACCCCAATTTTGAAACATTATTCATGGGTACTCCGCATTTATTAGTTTTGGCGTGATAATATTATTTATAACCATTCCCGATAAAAGAGCTATATAACACTGAAAATTTTTCAAATCGTACCAGTAGTTCCTGAGCTTACCCCCTATAACGTCACAAACTTACAAACTTTACCTCTCTATAATATTAGTATATAATATAACATAGATAAATTCGTCTCTGGGATCGTTTTATTTGATCGACAGTTTAAAGAGTATTCACCTCATTATAAATGGGACAAGTGAATGATCGACAGTTCACTTCTAAAGTAACATAACTATTTCAAACGGAAGGGGCCTTGTCATATCCTACGAGCCGTCATATCATAGTGGTGGTGTAATGCCCGCATCGCGTCGGTAATAGCTACAACAACATTTATCTGAACGGGCGTCCTCTGACTGGGTGACAGTGACAAGTGCTTCCGTGAGCGTCGGCCGTTATGCTTAACAATGACTACCCCACATCTCTCCTATTCACTATCCATTACTATCGTATCAGAAGTCATTTTCTTGTATTTGTAAAGATCTCTTCGTATTCAATTTGCAATATTGTGTTGTGTTGGCGTTTTCAATCATTGATTTGATTCTATGCACATTGGACAATAATATTGTCATTGTAAAAGCAATCTGAACAACTAGAAGTCTTCTCGGTCCTGTCCTTAATCCGATTCAATCAAAAATAATTAATTTAGTTCACAATTTTAAGCCCTCAGACCGTGCTTATGAAAGTTAAACTGCCACCGATGCGGAATACAACTGACCATCGAGAAAAGATTCAGATAAGAATTTTAACAACTGAACAAACACTAATATTAATTAAAACATAATCTTAGAAATATAAAAAAATATGAAATACAAAAGAATTCAAACTTTAAAAAAATTAACAACATCAAGCAAACACTTTCGAAACTCTGTTAAAAAAAATTTGTAAAAAGTTTTTCTTTTTGTGCAATTTCAAAGAAAGCAAAAACAAATGTTACTTTAAAGTTTAAATTCCTTTTTATACAAACAAGTATACGATTCCAGATTAAATTGTAGCCACAAAAACAAAAATTGTTAACACACAACTATAAGTTACTGTATAATACAAGGTACCAAAATAAATGGAACGAATAATTTCAAGTTGTAGAGATAAAGTTTTCTCATCGTAACAAACGAACAAGTTCATAATTATTTGTTAGCCCCAACAGAAACTGGTGTAAGTTTTTAATTGGAACAAAATAACTGAAATGTTAAGAAGTGCGCTTGACATCGCAATGAGAAGTCATCCTCAAAGAATTTTATTTTATTGTGGAGGCAGTAGCTAATAGGTATTTTTATCATTTCATCGCTAGCTTTTGTACAATTTGTTCTAATTATAATCCCGAGAATTACTGACCTAATTCTGAAAATCCATTAATAGAAAGCTGCAATATCCTTGAGTGGTATAAACAATTTTAAATAGTTATATCAACTTTATATTAACATTATTTTCTTATTTTATAATAACCTAATTAACTAAAACTTTGGAAAAAATGTATCTAGTATTTAGAGATTCTTTTTATTTGAACAAAATAACAGATTACATATTTTGGAATCAATCATTTTCTGTAGGCCGTAGAGCCACGCTGAAGCTATTCGTGCTTCCAGCATGAATGAGTCCGCTGGCCCTGAGTAGCACCATCCTCTCACAGAAACCGACGTGGAGTAACAGTGCTTGCATTGTTGCGATTCGTTCGGTCAGTGAGAGCGCCGGAGGCCTACCTTCCCTCCCTCTCTACCCCAACCCCCAAACACAGGCTGGCAACGCACTAGCAACTCCCCAGGTATTGCTAGTATCTATGGACGGCGATGATCACTTAACATCAGGTGATTCGCATGTTAATTTGCATCTTATGACATGTATAAAAAAACTATAAAATTAGCGTTGTGAACTGATTGGAAATTAGCTTGCATTGTTGCGTTTCGTTCGGTCAGTAAGAGCACCGGAGGCCCACCTCACTCCCTCGCCCTTCACTCCTTTCCCCTTCACCCTCCCCCTTCCCCTTCTCCACTAACACAGGCTGACAGTGCACTTGCGACTCCTCTGGTGTTGCAAGTGTCTATATGGGCGACGGTGATCACTTACCGTCAGATGACCCGTCTGTTCGTTTGCCTCCTATGACATAAGAAATTATCAATTGTATGATATTCTATATCAGAGAGCTTAAAAAAAGACCCCACAAGTATTAACTAGGAAATATTGATATCTGATATGAACTTAATTATATTATCACTAGCCTCTGCCCGTGACTTCGTTCGCGTGGCTTAAGTACACTAACACTAACACGCAGCAGTTCTCAAAAGGAAAAACATCCCGATTTTGAAACATTTTTCACCCGTGCTCCGCTCCTATTAGTTTTAGCGTGATTATATATAGTCTATAACCATTCTCGATGAATGAGCTATATAACAATAGAAAAATTAGTCAAATCGGAACAGTAGTTCTTGAGATTACCCCTTACAACGTCACAAACTCACAAACTTTACCTCTTTATAATATTAGTATTGATTAAAAAAAAATGGTTCTCATCTTAGAATCAGAAAATTGAATGAATTTATGACGTTTTCAGACACGTCACTCAGCACTACTAGCCACATTTAATATATTCGACACAATTAAAACTTGATAGGTATAATAAACCTTTAACAGAAGTAGCTTTATAACAAGTGGTCTGTGACACAAAGTTACCTGCCAACGCGACCGTGCGGCTGACTCTGTCAAACTGCTGAAAATTAGTTTCCGAATTGTGATGAAAACTTTAATTGGTTCCTCAAAGCCAATATGTGGCTGCTACCCTGTTAGTTCGATTGAAAAGTGCATATAAGAACTATACCCAATTCCGGTCCAACTAGTATGACGGGATTTCAAACTTTTGTTGAACATAATCTATACTAATATTATAAAGAGGTAACGTTTGTGAGTTTGTGACGTTGTAGGGGGTAATCTCAGGAACTACTGGTCCGATTTGAAAAATTCTTTCAATGTTATATAGTTCATTTATCGAGGATGGTTACAGAATATATATCATCACGCTAAGATCAATAGGAGCGGAGCATCAATGAAGAATGTTTTAAATCGATGTTTTTATTTCTTCTTGAGAGCTTTCGCTGCGTGTTAACGTTAACCTAAATTAACTATTCCACGCGAACGAAGTTGCGGGCAGAGGCTAGTAATTGATATATGTATTAATTATTTAAGCTATTGACCCGGTATGATATGTATGTCCATTATCCATAAATAATTACTAGAAAAATGTATTATTTTTTAACATTAGTCAAGTCATTCAAATAAATTCGTATATATTTCTTACTAATTATTCAAAATTTGGCTGAAATAAAAAGTTGGGTTTTATGATAGCATAAAATTTTCTTTTTGTGCATGTTTATTTATAATTTACTCAAACAGTGTATATTGTAGATTTTAAGCGTAAAGTACTGTCAATAGAAACATACACAAAGACTTTGACTCCTCGGCGAAAAATAATTGCTAAAACTTATTAGTAATTACCCTAAAGTTCATCACTAGCGACTAAACAAAAGGAAAACTGGTTAACAAATAGGGTAGAAAAAAATTGTGAACTGTTACATTCTTTCTATTTATATACAGATATTTAGACGTATATAACTGAATTCCAGTAAAATGTTGATCCTCGTGAAGAGAAAGGAAATATTAGGATACCGCAGTGTTATTGTTTACAATAGCATTCTTCTTGGTCTCATCGTCGGATCCCTAGAATTTGATTAATAGCTGAAATATTTGAGGTAGCTTCCTCGCGTATTTACCAAAATAATTGTTTCTCCAATGAGTACTTGTAGTCTGTACCTTTATAACAAAGGAACAGTAAATGTATTTAAATAAATCGACTTATTTTTACGATTTGTATCAAAGTTTTACATTGTAGATACAGAACTATCATTCTTTTGATAAAATTTGAAACTATAAAATAATCCAAGATCAATGTTGCGTAACTAATAAATATTTTTTACTATACGACTAATTGAAATTAGAATTCCTATAAATATGTAAATATAAATATATGTGATTAAGGAAAAAAAAGTGAGAATTCATTTATATTTCTTACATTGGGAAATATTGTATAAATGATAATTTAAAAAACCTTTTTCAGGGCTTAATTGTTATTGGTAATAGCTATTTCATAATATATTAATAATAATATTCAAAGTGCAAAAAGGAGAGGTGCACTTGACATTATCTTGCCCAAATATAAATCAATTTAAAAATAGACCTTAATTTGTATTAATAGGATTATTTAAAAAACGGTACCCATATTTTTAAAGCGATTATATCGTAGTAAAAGTAAAACTAGTGTAATTAGCTATCAGTTCAAAATTTACATAAAAACACTCATCCATTTACAGGTTACAAAATGAATTGAAAAGAAACGATTGTAATTTACATTGATATAATGAGTCTGAGGTTTTTCATGCAACCTGAATATATAGGTATCTATTACCAAGTATAATTATTTGGCAGTCATTAATTACTGAATATTCATACAATTATGCAGATTTTAACATAAGTAGTTTCTTTCTATTCTTCTTTTGTTATATTTATTATAGAAATAAGTAGCAGTAAATTCAAAGCTAGGTTGTAGAGTCACGTTGAAGCTATAACTGGTTTCAGCATGAATGGGGCTGCTCGCTCGTGGTAGTACCACCCTCTTACAGAAAACCGACGTGAAGTAACAGTGCTTGCATTGTTGCGTTTCGTTCGGTCAGTGAGAGCGTCGGAAACTCATCTCCCCCTCTAACTACCCTCCCTCTACCTTCCCTCCATCCCCCTTCCCCCTAACTCACTAACACAGGCTGGCAACGCACTTACGAATCCTCTAGTGTTGCTGGTGTTTACGGACGGTGGTGATCACTTAACATCAGGTGACCCGCCTATTCGTTTGCCTCCTATGATATAAAAAACATGGAAATGTGCTTAGTAAAAGCTTTTATTAGATGTATATCGCAATATGTTCCATTAATCGATCGATATGATATCGATTTTACAATATCACTAGAATTATAAAAGTACATATTCCATTTACCGTTTGATCTAATTTATTTTTTACTACATATTAATAACTCGAGTTGATACAAAATAAATTGTAGCTACACTATGCATATACATATAATATGTATGTCTAATGATAACCTATAGATATAAAATTACTTAACAGAATCCATATAATTTATGTCGATAAAATATTATCTTTTGATAGGAAATCATTGAGTGATTCTACAGTGAAAATGAGTCCCTATTTCATTCTTGTTTATTTTGGAGTATTACACGGGTTCCGGGAACAATGATAGCTTACTCGTCAATTTACATTGTTTGACGTTCATCGATGTAATTGTATTATTCAACAATGCTATGAACAATTCAACAGTATTGATAATCTTTACCGTTGATTCTCATCAACTTTTAATCATCACGTCGAATTTGATTTATTTTCATTCTGTTTTTTTATTCAAATTTCATAAGATTCACAAACAGCGCCTATTACACTTACTGTTTAAAAAGCCGTGGACTATTATATGTATATAGAAACAGATCTAGAGTATGTGGCGTTGGATTTTTTAATGAATTAGCACTACAAACGGTATAATGACGATACATATCTAGTCTTTCATTACAATAGCTACACCTATAAGACTGGTTTATTTTATAGCTTATCTTCTATAGATTCTTTTGCTATGAACTTTACTATAATTAAAACAAAGCAAAACTTTATAGTTATTTTATTATTCGTTAGAATAGCTATCATAATACGCTACATTCTGTGTAAAAACTTATAAGGCAACCTTTATTTTTTCTATTCTTTGGGGTATATTTCCTCAGATGATGCTTGACTTTCATAAATAAGTGATCACAGGTTCCTCTTTCTGTAGACGATACCACTTTTTTACATAGGGAAATTCCTTATGGATACATCACCCTCTCGGAGAAGAGAGTGAGTTATGTCCGACTCACATCTCCCCTTGTAAGAGATACCCTAAAATAATAGTTCATTCTTTGAAGCTTATCACGACTTATTTCATATTTAACAATGAAAAAAGGAAAAAAGTTGTCAATTCTGTATCACATATGTTTTTTAATGTTGGTTACTTAAAAAAATCTACTAAGATACCAACTTAAGTATGTTCTAGTGCATTTTTTAATTTGTTTTTTTTTTTTGTTAAAATTTTCTTGTTAATACAAATTGTCATATTGTTTAAAAATATATAAATCATAACCAGTGTTAAATAATACTGAATTGTTAATATTGGCTTTTTAAGTTAACTATGAAAAAAAAATTTTTTTTTTTTTTTCGAAATGACTACGCTATTGACCCAGCAAGGTCTTAACAGCTTCACCGGACTACACTATGAAAAAAGAATAACCTTTAACGTTTAGTAACTTTCATTTTAAATTTTGTATAGCGTACATTTGATAATAAAATATTTATTGTCAAAGTGCTTTTTCTTTTTACATGAAACGGCAACTCTCTTCACAACTCTCCTAAAATATGTCAATTGGTAAATAGTACATTTTTCTATTTCACTATTTATTTTATTCAAGCGTCATATGTCGAGTTTCCGGACCCAACGCGTACCCTCGTCGATTTCCGATGCTATTACCTGTCAATGTCTTCATAGTTTGTTGTTCATGTTACCCTTTTGAATACTGTATTGGCTGATAAGTGGAAACTGCTATGATTATACAAATTTAAAAGATAATAATACTTACCCTTCCCTAACTTTGAACAGTAATGTTAGTCATAGTTTATAGCAAAAATATACATACTAATCGTTCATTTTGTTCTCTACTTTCTAAAATTATTCAATAATTTCCGAGTGTCGCTTAATTGTTTATATTTCATAATACAATAAATTATATTATATATACAAAGACGACTATTTATTTTGTGAAAGAATCTTACTGACTGCTTTCCTTTATTCCTTTATCTAATACCGAATAGGTACCGCCTGGGCGAAATGGCGAGAGCTCACCGGAATTCTATGCGATCAGAGGATGCCGGTGAAATTAAAAGGCCTGGTGTACAATTGCATCATCCGACCGATCTTATTATACGGCAGCGAAACGTGGCCGATCCTAGGCCGACATGTCCAGCAGCAACATGTCTCTGAGATGAAAATGCTGCGATGGATGTGTGGTGTAACGCGATTAGACCGCATTCGCAACAAACACACCCGTGGCAGCCTTGGAGTCCGTGACATTGCCGATAAGCTGCAGGAGTGTCGTCTCCACTGGTTCGGCCACATAAGTCGCAGGCCTCCAGACTACGTTGGAAATAAATGTCTCAACATCACCGTATAAGGCCCAAGGTCTCGCAGCAGGCCCAAAAAACGCTGGCTGGACGTGGTGAAGGCGAACATTAAGGAGAACAACCTCACAGAACAGGATATCAAAGACCGAGTAAAGTGGAGAAAGCTAAGCAGATAAGCGGACCCTGGCACCAAACAGGGAAAACGCTAGGAAGAAGAAGAAGATTTTCCTTTATTCGCTAAAAAAGGATTGCTGCGAGATTCCTACATGACTTAATAACATTCAATATAATTTAACGTTCAGTTTTGTTTTGTATATCTAATAGTACTAACTACTTTTTTAGTTTTAATTATTAAACATTAATAGAAATAATTACATCTAACACGTTCCCGATCAACATACATCTAGAGTTACTTCCGCTGTAGTAGCGTGCTTAGGATTATAGCATTTTATGATCAGGAACAAAGCGGGGGTGATAGAATATAAGTCGCAATAATAATATACAAAATATAACGATTCATACAATACCAATCTATAATTTTTCAATTGTTAAACAGAAGCCTCATTTCTAAGAAAAGCAAATAACGTTAAATGTAACACCAGCCCGTGATGTGTTAGCGATTTCAAACGCCGAAAAATCATACTGTATCTTATAAGGGTAATAGGCACCATAGTATACCTGGCAATAAGATTGGTAGTAGTCGTACTTCAATAAGTCTCAAAAACCATCCACTCTGCTGTATCCATGTAATTTGGCAGTAAACACAAACTTACCTCGTAGCTTTTACTTTCATCACAACAGCGAGTCTTAACAGATAATGTTCTTTTAGTGTACTTGTTTTGTAATTTCTCGTATGTACAGATTTGCATTATTCTGATTATTATTTTAACACTATCTTTATAGATACTGGACCTACACTTTACCGTGTTTTATCTCCGAGTGAATATTTAATTATTATAAACAATAGGTTCAATATAACATCTAAACTTATGGCTAAAGTGATTTCGTAGATTTATTATATTTATTTCATGGTACTGTTACCGAGTTTGTAGTAGTTTTTAGTATCTTTTGGGACAATAAATACGAGATCAATATTTAACAAAATATGTAAGAGGTATACTCACTATTCACTTTCAACGTTTCTAGCTTATTTATAAAAAAATATATATGTGAATACTTCTAAAATACATGATACCGTAACCGATTATTTGTAATTGTAGCCCCCAGAAACATTTTAAAGTTCCAATGAAGCTAGCCGGGAGAATATTAATAGCTTAATAAAATTGTATCAGACCATTTACATAAACAATTAGGCTCGTCGCATTATTAATGCAAATTGGGAAGTGAGCTATTGAGGTTTAGGTAAGCGTTTCGATGGATTCGACTTATTCTCAAACACGCGTAACGGTGGTTATAAGACAATTACAACCACAAATTTAATAGACTTATTAAATACTACTTTATTTTAATTAAATAAATCAGTAGATATTGAATAGTTTATAAATAAACCTTTTTGGTGACAAAGATCCGTATTAGATAACTACTTTTTAAAGAGCGAAGACAATGATGGTTTCAAACTAGTTACACTGGGCTGCCTCACTGGGCTTTAGACTTCACTCCCGTGGCTGAAAAACCACGCGGTGGCGACGGGTAGGCGGAAATCTTCGGCCGCCGTAGTTGGGACCTGGGGGCGAAGGATACGGGCATGTCCGTCGCCAGGGGCAGTTAAATTACACAGGCCCATATGGTGGTGGTGCACAGTGTTCATGAGACTCCCACAGTTCGTCAGGGGCGGTCGAACACCCACTCTCTTTGCGGGGTTTACCATCTTGACTCCTCAGGCCGCAGTTGAGGCCCCTTAAAAGGGGACAACACTTCGCAGGAGCAGGCTTAGTGTTGTTTTAGACAGTCTCTGCTCCCCTGGCAAAAAGGTGTAAGAATGTACCATGAGTCATTTAGTCCGTGCGACTCGGGCATATCCAATCTCTGCTGCCCGGCTGGATGGATATCCGTTAGGGATTTCCCGATGAAGAAAAAAAAGGTACACTAGGCACAAAGAAAATACTTTGAACAGAGGTGGTAAAGAATAATGTTTTTTTATTACAAGTTTCATAAGAATCGTAAGGTGAAATAAAATCTCAATAAGATTTATTTTTTTATATTGGTATAAAAAGACTTACTTAAAAGAATATTATTCTATTAAGTTTTTAACATCTTAGTACTGATAAAATCTGTTTTTTATAGCTTTTTAATGAGACTTTAGGATATAATTTTAACTGGGCAGTCGCTGCAATATTTGATACGGATGACAAGAGTATTAATACCCAATGTATCAACGCGATGATCTGATGAACTTTGTGGCTTTGTTCCAATCCTAATCTATTTATATTACACAAACGTGCTAACGATATTGCTTAGTAATAGCTACGGTTATAAAATGTATTCTTTAAAATGAAAATTCGTTTACGGTAGTTATAAAAAACAATAAATAATTCTACCCATAAACTTAGGTTAGAATACATTATTTTTAATTAAATTAATTATATGATGGTAATCTCTTTCATTATATCCAAAAATGATGGATTTATTTTAATACTTAACAAGGATACAACATTATCCTTCATAGCGTAATTTCCAATAATGATAAAAATCATTAAAAAGCTATTATAAATATACAGCGCGCTTCAGGTTTTAAAACCGTAACAAAAATTTATGGAAACATTTACATACTAAATCAATTAAGCTCGTCGCATTAATGATGCAAATTGACAAATAAGCTATCGTTGTCCGCAGACGTGGTTCTCGTGGGGCCGCTAAATATACACCTACTGGAACAAACACTTCTGGTAGATGTAAATTGGTTTAACTACTTCATAAACAAATTGAAACTTAAAAACGAATTCTTCACCTCCACGTGACCATAAGACATTATACGAACGAGCTATTGATATTCTGCTTAACATAAAAATATAGAGACGTATTATTTAAGAATAAATTAATACATGAAATTTGAAAGCCATATTCTGCTCACTGTAATATTGGTAATGTTTATCGGTTATTTGTCAGAACATGAATTAATATTAAAATAACTATTAATTCCGCAAAACCTTAACAGAATAATGTGAAATTAAAAAAGATCTATTTCATTATCAGGTAATAGTGTAGTTAAAATTTATTTACAGAATGTATTTTTTATTAAATTAAGATGTGATTACATAATTTATGGAACAATTAATAAACAGTTTAATAATAAGAACGCAAGTTAACGTTAAACTTGGCCTAAAAGTTATTCGAATTATAATAAAATTGCTATTATTTAAATAACAACACATAACTGCTTAGTAATCGAATTAAGCAAGTTTATAATGTTGTTCTCAGATTCTCTGTATAAAATTACAGTTCGCGGTACGGTTTAATCCACCGTCTACTGACGATAAATGCTAATTTTACCCTAACTTTCGGAACGTAAAGTAAAAATTCACTACTTAGCCTCCTACGATTTCTAAAGATCTTTATAAAACATTCTTAAATATTTTTGTCGTAAAATTTAAATTTTAAGACTTTGTTAAATCCCAAAAAAAATTAAAACATGAATGTGAATGATGAGACATGAACTTTGGACGAAATATAATCTATACCGCCGTGTGGGGCTTACAATATTAGTTAGATTTTGTTTAATATTTTTAGGTTATTTTAGGTTTTATAGGGCATATTCAGCACAATCACGTCTGATTATAAATAACAATGTGGACTAAGATAGTAAAGGACTAAAATTGAACGCGAAACAAATTGGAAAAATAGAATCCTAAAAATTTTTGGAGCACAAAGTTATCGAAAACAATATCGAAGATAGTGTAAAGTGGAGAAAACGAACATAAAAGGTTGACCCCAACACTACATGGGATTTATAGTTATAGTAAATTATTGCTTAATAGTTATAATGTTGTTAAAGTTGTAAGTAACATTTTCAAATCATTGTTTTTCATTTTTGCCAAGATTGTAAATATGTGGAAAGCAGATCGCAATTAAAGGAATGTTTTAGTTATAGAATTTTTGAATAGACAATAAAAACATAGTTGCAAACTATTTTCAGGAGCGGTACTTAGAAAAGTAATAAAATCTCTTAATAAAACAATTAATCAACATTTCCTACGCTTTGACAGATTATAGAAATGCGAACAGTTTTGTCATTGAAGTAAAACGTACTAACAACATAGATTCGGTAAAAAAAAAAATGTTTGTCTTAATACTATTGCAATGGAACTGGAAAGTATTTCATATGACGTGAATTATATAATTAGGTATCATTTTTTTTTTAATTATTATTTAACGTGTCCGAACTCCGCTTCGATTGGCGGAAGCTCGAATACTTCAAAATAACCGAGAGCTTTCTGTGAAGTAAAACATCGTAATAAAATCACGGTATAGTTAGTAGTGGGGCATTTTCTAAGCCTGACTACCTTCAACCTGCGGGGTACTAAGGTTTTACAGCCCGACTGGGTCGCAACCACCATGTATATGGCGAAAAAGCCCGTAATAGTGATTCGCTTTTGCGCGTCGCATTTCGGGATCAGTCTGTGCATATCCAGCTTTTTGCAGGCCGGCATGATAGTGTCGACCGGCGATGGATAGAGTGTCACTCGGTGGTCGCCATTGTTTTTGATTGTACCGTGCTTACCATCAGGCATAGTGAAGTCATTTTACCGTGCTACTATAAAAAAAAAAACCTTCAAGTTGAGAATCTGTCACCGAACACCAATTGGTGTGTTCCCGCTTCTCCATTTGAGAGCCAGTCGCCCTAAGTTTAAACTGTTTACCATCTTAGATTGTGGTCAAACGCAAAATCAATGAAGTATATAAATATGTAGTTAAAAATTAGACTCATCTAGACGTTGTACACTACTGAATGAAAAATTATGTGAAATATGTAAAAATTATGGGGCATTCACACCACCACACACCACATTCTATAGGTAGAGCCTTACTGAAGCTATTACTGGTTTCAGCATGAATGGGTCGGCTTATCCGGGGTAGTACCACCCTCTCACAATAAACCCACGTGAAGTAACAGTGTTTGCATTATTGCGTTTCGTTCGGTCAGAGAGAACGCCGGAGGCTCATCTCCCTCCCTCTCCCTTCCCTCTTTTCCCTTTTCCCCTCTCCCATTCCCCATTAACAATTGCTGACATCTCACTTGCAACTCCTCTGGTGTTGCTGGTGTCTATGGACGGTGGTGATCACTTAACATCAGGTTACCTACCTATTCGTTTACCTCCTATGATATAAAAAAACTCAACATAATAAATAGCAAACATCGTTTCCGTCACAAGGATTCGCTTAGCCTGTAGCGATTTTAGTCAATGAGTAGTTTTGAATTTAGTCAACATATTTCTACACAGATACATAGAGGTTCCAGGTTAGATCTAGGTTCTAAGATAGAACCTCTGGTCCTCGACCTCTACTTTAGTTGCCATCTGATGAAATACATTCTTTGTTTATTCAATATTCAACTTTATTCCATGAAACTAAAGTATAACTTGTAACATGAATAAGTGTAGTGTAGATGTCATATCGCTATTCAATACGACATTATTAACATGAAGCCAGTACGCCCAATATTACAAACAGAATGATATTTTGTATATTTCTGACGTGTATCCTGATATTTTTATGTGAGGGAATATTTGTATAATAAAAGTATATGGGGAACTTCACCTCAAAACCTATTCTTATGAATTATAATGTTATTTTATAAATGACGATTTCATAGTAAATTATGTCTATTATTACTGATAAGTACTTCATTACATGTTATTTTTATTGATTTTTTACGATAAAGTGTATAACTCTATATATTAAAAAAGAGACCAAAAGAGACTCCACTGCCTTAAGAAAAAGGAGTCTATCTAACAAAAAGAAAAGTTGAAATTTACGGATACGCAAATAGCTTTTACGCATTTAGCGAAGTACCTATTTCTAACTCGATTTTTGATTAAGTGTAATTTGAGAACGGAAGTTGATAGTCACCTATCAACACTTATCAAATAAAAAACAGGATGTGTCGTAAAGACACACAATAGAAGTGAAACTTTCGTGCTAAAGAAAAAAATTTGAATCGAAACATAGAACAAAAAGCCAACGGAACGCGGTGTTGCTAGACGGTCACTCATCCAAGCGCTGGCCGCGCTCACCCCTGCTCAACTTCGGTGATAGGACGAGAACTGGTGTTTTCAACACTATCCGACACAGTGTTTACCGCCACCAATTTATTTCATGCAAAAAAAATTCCGATCAGAATTTCAAAGCCCTCCTATAAGATTTTTCATTTAATATTTACACACCTTTTGTCGTGATTCCGAATATGTATAACACTTATACTTAATATTGCAAAAAGTAATATGTAGTTACGCCTCTTTCTTTGGACAACAATATTATACACAACTATTTGCATTTTAACTTAGACAGATAGGAGATACGATAAATTGGAAATTACTATCTGAACTCACAGTTTAATCATATTATTCATCTAATCTACGTGTGCATAATATTAAAGTTCATAGAATCACTACATCTACAAAGGCGACTCGTTTGGTAAATTATCAGCGTGTATGAATAACAAATCTGTATTAACTCACTGCCATTGCGTATGTGCGGTGATTATCATGAAAATTCCAACGGTGAATGCATATTCGACGAAAAACGTGTAATTTTATGATCCTAGTTAACACATCCTAACTGGGCGTTTTAATTAAATTTCATTCTACATTGTTACAATTTAACACCGTCCGTGTTATAAAAAGTAATGTTAATAAGATCTGGCCTCGGGTTTTACGTAAACCGTAAATCAGGCCTCTTTTCATTTTGGCAGAGGTGTCTGTCCATTTCTTTCTCGCTCCGGGAAGAATTAAACTTGCCTATGTACCATTGTTACCTTCTCCTTAGAAAAAAAATAATACGTTACAAGGATGAATAGCTTGTTAATGTATTTTAAATCCAATATGTCATAATTGATAGAATTATAACTTTATAAATATTTATTTACTTATGTGCATTCGATATTAAAAATGTCTTCATGAAAGTCTTCCTCTGGCTTAGAACAAATGTTATAAAATAATATTGCATCTATATATAAGACCACGTTAAAAGTTTTCGTGCGTACCTATTTTTGCAACTTTCACTTGCATCTATCACTTAGATCGAAGTCGCAATCTAATTTTATTGTAGCAATCGCCTATTTTTACTACTTCTAACTTGTGAAAATCTACAAATATTAAAATTATATATATTACAAAATTATGTATATGTATTCCTAACAGTACATTATAATATGTATTTCTTGCTTAATTTATTCCTCAATATAATATCAAAAGGTTTAGAGGTTCAAAGGGTTGCAGTTTGTAACTACATCATATTCGAAAACGACTGCTTAACTTGGTTTACAAATTAATAGAAATCCCATTTCAAACAACACAGGCACAGCTGAATTACAAATGTTGTTATTACTTTTTATGATTTTATTAATTCTGTTAATTAATTTTAGTTATTTTAAATACACCGATATATTACCTATTATTAGATAATAAATAATACATTATCTCTTCATAATTTTCTACTCAACTTACATGAACCGCGGGGGCTTAAATCTAATAAAATTCAGTGTACTTACCGAGACGTTATTTCATATAAAGATGCTCAGTTACGTGTATACGCACATAACTTTATGCTCTTCGATTTAAATTAAATTCTCTCAAGTTTCATATACAAAGATTCTTCCCAAATTACATTCTATTCACATATTTAGAAAATTTAAAAGTTAGAAGAATAGGAGTTATGACATTTTACAAGAATAACACTGCCGTGTTTAAGTAATTCAAATATTCCACATTTTTAAACCGAATAACATCTCATAAACTTCAGGAAAATTATTTGGATTATTAGGAATATATTTTGATGAAAGATAGTATGAAAAAGGTGCCCGGTATAAAAAGTTCTTGTAGTGTGAGTTTACGGGTGTTTCTTCTAATGAGAGATGTGGACTCTATTTTTGCGGTTTTCGAGAGCAAGGGTATTACGGGACACACGCTCAATCGTAGGATCCAATGGTATATAATCGATTGTGCTGGGAAATAGAAACATACACATTTACTTGGCTGTGGTGCGGCCGATCGCTGGTTTCAGCGCTGCTGCGGTGGAAATGCTTTTGTTCCACCGGATAATTATAGTCTTGCTTCAGTATCCAGTGAGTAGGCGGGTCACAAAATCACTCGCGGCAGGGCTCGCGTACTGCAGTTATTCTGCTCAGGCCCGTGTGGTTGAGGCGCATTGAGCCGATGCGCCTCCCACGATCGTCGGGGACGGTAACTGTCGCCCTCGCCTGAGGGGTCTACCATCCTGAGCCCTCGACCGCGAAGAGGTCTCTAATGAAGGGCCGTCACCTGCCGGGGAGAAGACGCATTGCCAGTCGGCAGCTCCTGCTCCCCGGCATATAGGTGAGTGAAGGCACCATAGGGTTTTAGTCCGTGCAAGTCGGACATAACCCATCCTCAGCTGCCCGGTAAGGGTGGGTATCCGTATGGATTTCCCCATGTAAAAAAAGGGCTCGCGTACTTGATTGCGATACAGAGCGTTCACGTATTTCTCGCAGCGCATACTCTAATAGCGGCGCGGACAATCACATGCCCTCTAGCGGTAGGTTAAGGGAAAAAGGATGTTTAGATGTAGGGGGGAAACAGGAGTTGCCCTCGCGGATTACAAAAAAACTAACTGCCTATAAAATAACTACCAACGGACTTAAGACAATCACTTCTTTGAAGTCTTGTATTGTACAAGTAGGTTGTATAATATTCTTCAAGTTTGAAGGGAATTTGTAATTCTATATATTAATTTTAATTCTATATATATCAAATAATTAAATTAAATGAAATAAAATTCTTGGTAATTAGGCGAAGCTCAATAAGAGATACTGGTTTGATAAAATTAGATGTCTTTTTTAATACTTTATAGACTTTAACGTTTAACCTCAATAACACCTGATATTAAATGATAATATAATGTAAGATGGCATACACATTAAACGTAAGGGCTGACTGCTAAAACACACCCATAAGTGCTTGGCCACTTTGAAGGGGTAATTAACCAAGCGGGTTTATAAAAAAAAACTTACCAATATGCTACCACGTCACCTGCAGATCCAGTACATTCACAAAGATTAGAATTACTGTCGAGCAACGGTTCATTCGAACACGAAACATATACATACGTTACATACAGGTTTGTATATTCAATAACATATTTGGGGTATAGTTCAACTAATTGGGCCGCTAATCAATTAAAATCTATTCCATCTTATATCAGCAAATTAATATCTAATAATACATTACATTCATGACAATATCATATATTTGCGGAAACTTGTAAATGGCCTTCGAATATGTTTATATATATAACTAGCTGTTACCCGCAGCTCCGCATACGTTTTGTGAATGTATTAATTAAATTTAAAATTGTTATTACATGTGTAAATAACAATAATACTCTTTCAAAAATATTTGTAAGTATGACACGCACATCATCTACAGTAACATGTAACATGTACATTATATATGTGAATACTAATAGTGTATCGAATGGGATGGGATTTATCTTAAGCCACATAGCTGGAACTTTAAACTACTATCTATGTATCACCCTCAGTGCTCACTTACACTATATAAGAACGCGGATCCGCCCGTGAAAAACACTAATCCGAAACGTACGATAGCAGTATTTTTCGACGTTGCCAAGGCCTTCGATAAGGTCTGGCACGAAGGTCTCATATACAAGTTAAATCAAGCCGGCATACCCGATACGTTAGTTCACATCCTCCGCGATTATCTAGCCGATAGAACCTTCCGTTTTAGAGTAGACGGCGAACTCTCATCGCCTCGTCCGATACGCTCAGGTGTGCCACAAGGCTCTATTCTCGCACCCACCCTCTTCAACCTGTTCATCAGCGACCTACCTAAGCTCCCGGGAGTCGAGGTAGGTTGTTATGCTGATGATACAGTTATCTACGCCTCTGGCTGGCGGCCGAAAGTCCTTAGGAATCGCATCGAAAAAGCCGTTAGCACGCTCGGTGACTGGTTTCTTCGATGGCGTATAGGTGTTAACCCCGATAAGAGTGCCGCGATACTCTTCGATCCTAGATATCGCCATAACAAGTTAAAGCCCATAAGGCTATACGATTCTGAGATACCTTGGACCACCGAGGTCAAGTATCTCGGCGTAACTTTAGACCGTCATTTAACGTTCGATCCTCATATTAAGAGAGTGCGAGACAAAGCCGCTATGGTCTTGGGTCGCCTCCATTATTTACTCTGTCAGAAGAGCAAACTGTCCCTCAGACATAAGCTCACAATATATAAAGTCTGTATTCGTCCGGTAATGACGTACAGTTGTCCGGTTTTCGCACACGCGAAGAATCTAGATACGCTTCAGGTTTTGCAGACCCGGGCTCTGCGTAAAATCACCGGTGCTCCTTGGTTCGTCCGGAAGGCGGATCTCCATAGGGACCTGGAGATGCCGTCTATCTGGGCGAATATAAAATTACTTACAAATAGCTATTTCGAGCGAGCCGCGACTCATCCCAGTCCGTTAGTGGTATCCGCCACGAATTACGAACCCGTGCCCAACGCTGGGCGTTATAAAAGACGTCCGCGACACATTTTCACCGATCCTCCCGACGATATCACGTCAGCGAACGATCAGTACCAGCCTGTCCCTCGTAACAGAGCGTGCTCACGCCCACGCCCGCGTAACCACAGATCGCGCCGCCGCGGTTTGGGGGTTAACTTCGCTCCCGCACACCCGATTAGGCCTCCCACGGCAGGGGCTCAAGCCTAGGTTCGATCCCTCGGTAGGGAGCCCTTGAGTGCGTTGCTTGCGCGATACGGTGACACACCCATACATCACTGCTACAACACTACACGATCACCTCCACACACGTGCACGCCTACACGCTACACATCTTTGTGGAAGGGTTATTTTGTGAAAGATTTTTTCCCTTATCGAACTGAAAAACTCTCCAAATTTTCCGATAAAAATATATGGAGGAGTTGTTGAGGCGGATATGCTGGTACTCATATACGTTTCAACAACTCAAACATATATGAATAGTTAGCTAGGTTAGCTAAGTTAGGTCGCGATTTTTGCATGCAACGGGCAACAGCCAAGCCGAGGTGTGCCGTGCACCCTTGAGCTGGTTGCCATTATAAAATCGGCTGAGTGCCTTAAGCGCTCGCCTTTGTAGTCCGGTGAAGCTGTTAAGACCTTGCTAGGTCAATAGCGTAGTCAGTTCGAGAAAAAAAAAAACTATATAAGAAAATAATGAAAATATTAAGCTATACATTATCGAACAATATGTGTTCAATCTTTTATTATATAGATATAATATCGGGTATCGTCTGCTGAACTCGCTAGCTTAAAATAAAACAGCTAATTAGTTAGTTATTTGCCAGTAAAATTCCCGTTCAAATATTACTTGTAGTCCGTTGAAGCTGTTAAGACCTTGCTAGGTCAATAGTGTAGTCATTTCTAAGAAAACAAAACCGTTTTTTAAAAGCGTTCTGTTAGCCTAGATATATGTGACTTAGTTAGTAGCTTTTTATTTACAACAGTCACAATAAAAAGAGATTCCAAATCAAGTGCGATGATTTTAAACACAGTTGATTTTAATTTGGATTTATTTCTATTATATTTTGTTTTTACATTAAAATGAAAAGCATAACTCCATGTACACGATATATTAATGCAGTAGGTATCAGAGATTGCTTTGCTCTGCGGCAATAGGATACCTCCACATGGGAAATATATCTAAACGCTACGATTCCGTTACAACGGTAGAGAAATTGTAGAAATCAGAGATTAAATTACTAATGTAGAAACAATATTGGCTATGAATATCACTGTCACAATAAGTAGTATAAAGTATGGCTATATGAAAATCTATAATTAAAATAATAATATTATAGAAATAATACACAATCATCTCTATTTTTAAGCTAGTGAACTCAAGAAACTCCACGAATATGACACGAATTAGCAAAAACTTTGACTGTTTTCAGCAAAAACAATTATTAGGTATGTCAGAGTATTATATCATAAAAAAAATATGTTAAATATTTTGCATAAAAATAATTACTCGTATGTAGATTACAAAATATAAAATACTACTAGTGGGCTCGGCGGACGTTGTCCTGCCATGATAATAAAAAAAGTCTACAAAGAATTGTGAATCTTAGCCATTCTCGGATCCACTGGAACAATCACACAAAATTTCATCAAAATCGGTCCAGCCGTTTAGGATGATTTCAGTGACATACACACGTACAGAAGAAATTTATATATAAACATTATATACTTATTATATACTTTTCATATCTACAATTTGAGTTGTTTTTTATATACTACTAACGCTGATGACTTAAAACAGCTACTAACTATATTCCAAAATTTTACTAACATAAATCTACAAATTAACTCGGTCAAGAAACTTTACGTAATGAACTGGAAAATCATTTAACAATATAAACTATTTAAACAGGAATACAAAGAGAAACTAAGTATATACTTCCCCTCGTAAGAGAAATCTTGACTTAGAATTTAAGTCTCCGTAACAAAAAATGAAATATTTCATAACCAAACATACACTCCTCTCTCTACACTAACAACAAGTAGCCATACATTCGTTCCGAATGAAAAGACGTCGCCATCGTTCGCGGTTGTAAATTTTTGTATTCGAGCATAAACACACAGCTGCATCCCTTTTATAAAAGTAAGCTGTTTTATAAGACGACTAGATGCAGAAACCGTGAATGATGAGCGCACGACTCACACGAAGCAATTAAAACTTGCCAAGTAGAACTGTGTTTTTGGAAAACTGCCGCAAACATAATTAGGAAACATATCTTCTTGTTTTGCCTGCATTATGATTAGCTGGAATATATTACGTATCTAAATAGGTTATACAGGTTTAAATTTAAATAACAACTAGTTAATTACTGAAAGTCACAATAAAAATATATATATCTAATAGATTTATATATAAGTAAATAAATCGCCGAGCAACATCACTATTGTCGAAATATTTTATCTGCCTACTTACTTCAGAACTTTGCGAAGATAACTTTTAACTTGACCATTTTAACTATGCACGGCAATACTGTGTACCGGGTAAATAAAACTTTCAATTTATTCTTAAGGCTTTTTATACTTTCTCGGTGTTATTGCAAAAAGTTAAATACGTATTGAATACTTGCTTTAAAAATGTTACGTTTTAAATGCACTGCGCTTACTCTGCTTTTATTGGAAACTAGCCTCTGCCCGCGACTTCGTTCGATACTAACATTAACACGCAGCAGTTCTCAAAAGGAAAAAAACATCCCGATTTTGAAACATTTTTCAACTGTGCTCCGCTCTTATTAGCCTTAGCGTGATGATATATAGCTTATCATCATTCTTGATGAATGAGCTATATAACACTGAAAGAATTATTCAAATCGGACTAGTAGTTCCTGAGATTACCCCCTACAACGTCACAACATCACAACGTCACAAACTCACAAACTTTACCTCTTTATAATATTAGTATAGATGGACAAAGCCAAACGCAGAAAAGTAGGAATAAGACAAAGATATTATTTATAACTCTGAACTTCCTTTATACAGAGGCAGGAAATAATGTTTTGAAACGACATATCTACGTATTCCTAGAATTTTAATATCACGATAAGAATAGTTTTCCAAGGAAGCATGTTAGTAATTTTAGACGGTATGTATTTCCACATATATTATAAATAAACCCTGGCAAATAAACCTTTGGGTCACCTATTTTTGTATTTAATTTCATCGCAAAATGATAGTTGATGTGTTACATAGCGATTAGAAACGACAGAACAGCTATTAGTTTCAGTCCATACATTTATTATTCCTAAGTATAACTTATTAATCATCATTAAATATTATAAAACATAGTCCTATGCCAGTTCTGTCTGTCTGTCTGTCTATTCGCAATAAACTCAAAAACTACTCAACGGATTTTCATGCGGTTTTCAACAGTAGATAAAGTAATTGACGAAGAAACCTTAGATATACAATTAGTCATTTTTTTTTATTATCAGGGCGGGACAACGTCCGCCGAACCCGCTACTATAGTAACTAAAATTATAAAGAACATAATTAACGTGTTTATGCATAATCACTCTACTTGTATATTTAAGTATCGGTGATAAAGGTAGTTCACAAATTTCAGACAGTTAAAGGTAATTTTATGCAGTAAACAGACCCTCGAAATGAAAAGGGCGATGCATAATGTAGACTGACTGTCGAAACGTAAATATAAACAAACTATTCCAATATTGTTGAACACCGTTCTACAGCGCAGCAACGGTTTGGCACGTTATGGTTCAACGAGTACGAACGCAATAAACAATATAAGTATGTACTTTTCCTACGAAATGCAATGTAATCTGTTCTAAAAACTACAAATACTACTAGGTAATAATAAATAGCAAGGAAAGCAAAAATGCAGGTACGCTGACTCTAAGAACCTGATCGGACAGTACAGGCCAAATGATTAAGGTATAAAACCTTTCTATCACATTTCTTATAGGTACTTTACACCCAGAAAATACTTAACAAATTTATATATACACATATAGAAACGTATACAAATAGATTGATAGTACGCAAAATTCACATTAATTACCAATGTACCTATTAAAAAGAAAACACCGTGGTAATAATAGAAAAAAAACTGAATCAATAATAATTTAACCGATTTTATTATTTATCTGTTGCCAATCCGCTTAGCTGTGTGATAAATAATATACCGTATGTCTAATTCCACGACATAATACTATTTTATCATAAAATTCATTAGAATATACCGAGTTGTTTATGTAAGAGTGATCGATGGACAATCATTTAAACAAATATACTTTCTTTATAATGTGTTTAATTAATAAGGGTTTAAGTTGAAATATATATACGATGTGTTTTATAACACTTTATATAGACAGTAATTTTAACTTTTAATAATATTTATGAAAACTATATTAAGTATTTGTAAAACGGTTATATTTTAAAGACTGACACACACATGAATATTATATTTAATATTTGGGTATTGAAATAATTATTTAGAGAAATCGTAAAAGAATCATTTAAAGAAATGTATACAAATAAAATATTTTACAAACTAACAACATAGTTTAGAACATAGATATATACCATATATTATTTAAGGTTGACCTAAACAAACAACTGCAACAGCCTTTATTTAATAAATACTATCAAAATGTTGTAACAATACAACTACTAAAATAATCTATTCTTATTCCAAATATAGAAGAAAATATTTTGGTATAGGTAACACTCAATATTTCGATCTCTTCTATATTTTGCTCCTTTATTATTTCATACTTATTCGTCTAACTTTCTCAAACAACCATTCATCAATCAATATAATTTATTCTTGAGTAATTCGTTGTCTGGGAGATATTTCACGCGGTTGTTTGCGGACATAGTAGCACAGAAAGATATTATATCAAATGATGTATAAACAATTTAAAGTCCCATAGTTCTTCCTATGTAAACACAATAAACGGTTAAATAATGAATTGTTTTACAAATATTAATAGAATTAAAAAATATTTAGGTAAATATTATTTCAAGTTTAGTTTTTTCTGCTAGATAAGCTTAAGTTCAATCTTAAATCGAAATGAGAATACACAATATTAATTTAGTATTAAAACGAATTACATTGTATTTTATAAATGTTTATCATCGATCAGTATAAAGTTCAGCACATTATAACTGAACTATGGCTACATGACGTTTGAATGCGTAACTATCAACCACATATGAAATGTCGACAAAGTTGAACAATATGTGTAAACGAAACTGTACCTAATATGTAACGGGCTTTAGACTTCTTATGGAAAATATTTCTCAGATACCAACTGGGTATAAGTTTGAGTTCCTGATAGTTTGGATTCACAATTGGAGACGGTAGAATTCGCTGCAATCGGGTTTATTTAGATTATTCGCGTTTAAAAATACAATTGAAACCGGTAATAATCTATTTTGCGCAGACGAAGTTGCACGGATCAGCTAGTTAGATTAAAAAATTATTTATTGATGCTCAAATCTATTTATTAACTAACTATATTTAGTTACTGTCTAGTACAATTAACAATGAATCTAATTCAATGAACAGTGTATATCCATTATGCACTTTCAAAATCAGACATACTATACTGTATTACCTATAGTTATCATATACGCAGTTGGATTAGATTAAGCTGGTATGCGAGATATCAATACGGCAGTACCTACTACTATTAACTGCTCACATGGATTCCTGTGGGCCAAACAATGCCATTGCAATATTCAACAAGCGTGTAGTCTTTGTGAAATGTGAATTATCATACAATATATACACGTATATATTCAAACGTAGTGTATGTATGTATACAACATGAAATAGGGAATATTGTAACATAGAATATATGATAAGATTAGTTAGCTTATAGTATGTACATTCACATTTGAATATGTATTTACAGAAATAGAGAACAATTGTTTAATAGAAAAACTATAATATTTTAATAAAAACAAAAAAAGAAAACACGTATTTGTTAAAATACTAAAGTCTTAAGTAGATCTAAAATGAAATGATTTTTCTCAACGCACAATATAATTTTTTTAACATAAATTTATAAAATCAATGACCGATGGTATGTAAGCGCATTGCTTCAGAACGACTACATATATTTGACGAATTATTTTATGATTGTTTATGTAACTATCAGTACAAGCTTTATATGAATGAAAATATTTTTGAAAAACAGTACGGAAATAAAAAAGATTGTATTCAAAAATCTTACTATAAAATATTGACAGAATTCACACATAAACGTTCAATTGTTCAGTTACCATTTTATTAAATTACATGATTAAGAAAATATTTGGCCTCATATTTTTGTTTAGTGCCAACACCCTTGCGAAGTTTAGGCGGGCAGCTAGTGAAAAATATTAACATAATAAATCCAAATCTTTAAAAGTTCGTTTGAAAACTGACAGTTAAGTATTAAAGGATTATAAACTTTAATTGATTTCGAGATGTGTTGTTAAGCGGTGCTTATTGTAACTTACTTGCAATTACAGTTCAGAATGTTCATTTTCCCACTCGTATTGAAGTGTTTAATTTAGGTTGCTAAAGTTTCAAAGGCTTTTACAGACTTATTTGATTTAAGGTATTGTTACAAATAACGAAATTGATAAGAACCTATGATAACCCGACTAATAGGTATATCTATTTATTCAGTCTTGAAAAAATTATTTGGTTGCTTTAACAAAACTATTTAATGTAATATTGAATATAAACTGAAACATTTAAGAGGTAAAAATAATTCCTTAATTACATACAGTTTTTAATTCGTTTTATTAACGTATATTGTAATTAATAGTTTTATAGTTTTAAAGTATAAAAAAGCGAAGTCGCAAATAATTATAAAAACGTATTGCTCTAAGTACACGAGTAGGGAATTTAGGTTGTTAAATCAGTTTCAGGTATACAAAAGCGGCACCGCAAATAATTATAAAAACTTATTGCTCTAAGTACACGAGTAGGAAATTTAGGTTGTTAAATCAGTTTTAAAGTATAAAAAAGCGGCACCGC